>WSYH01004254.1:3411-55499 GCA_036426205.1 Ascaphus truei
GAGTTGCTTCCACCTCTCCCCTAAGGAAGATTCACCAGCTTCTCTCTATCTGCTCTGCTCTGAGCTGCACACAGTCAGTGTGTCAGTGTGCCTTGCACATTGCAACATTGTTGCAGAGCTTCACATGCCTCTTACTGAACAGAGTCAAACACCAACTGAACTTCACTAACTTTAGACAGTGCTGTATCTTATATCACCTAGGAACAGGCACATCTCTGATGTCACTAACCGTGGACACACAGCATGTTGTCACTTCCTATGGGACATATGACACCTCACCAGGGTGTGAGGGCAAACCTCCATGATTTTAGATTGTCCAGTATCACTGCAAGGACTCTCCGCTGGCTGAGCCTCACCCTTCTCGGCTCTCCTTGCAGCCTGCCAGCTCTTTGTTGTCACAGGTGATCGGGAAGCACTGCCCGATCGCCGAGGCGTTGTGGTTCTCTCTCTGGTCGTTCCGCTACCTCCGCCGGAAGTGACGTCATCACCGGAACCGGATACTCCGCCATCTTGCGATGGATCCCCATGCAGGATCTCTTCCTCCACAACGACATCCGCCGCCGGAAGTGATGGTTCTGCTCTCCGCTCCGCTCGGGCCTGGGCTAGGCCTTCCTCCGCCGTTGCCACCACCGGCGCCTGGGGAGGGTAAGAATGTATCTCACCGCTCCGTCGGCTCGGGATGGGATCTTCTCCTCCTTCCGTGCTGTAAGTCACCACGGCCGTGGGACTCCGCCGCTCCGGTTGTCTCCGCACAGGCGATCTCGGCACCTCGAGACTCCACTCCGCTGTGACACAGGTAAGTGCTGGTTCTTTTGCAGCACCGCTGTAGTGGTCCGCCAGTAGGCACATCACCACCGATGTCGGGCTTGCCTGCTCCTCGTCCGATGAAGCAGACTCCGACGCTAGTAGTGGCACTTCTGCAGGGGACCGACGGTGAGGTTCCGGGTTCTCACCGCGGTTGTAGACCCCTTTCTCTCTAGGCTCCGTTGCGATCATTAGGAGCGATCCCCATTCTCTGGGAATCAACTGGTTCGGTGCAGACCGCACGCGCGGCTTCAGCCGTCAGCATGGCTGTGTCCGCCCCCGCCTTGACTACCAGGAAGCCTCCTGGCAATGAATAGGGATATACCCCAATGTCCATCTCGCTCTTTGTTGTGCTGGTTACGGGAGACACTTTGCACAATGGTCTCTCCTGTTCACCAGCTCGCAACTTTGGGCCAGGAAGCTCACATCCAGCTCCTCCCTCAGACAACTCGGGTCTTGCCTGGCAGAGATAGAGACCCCTCCCCCTGGTGAATATTTGGGGAGGGTCCCACAAGTTAATTGGATGCCCCGGCACAGGGGCTGAACTTGTCACAGTCCTGGGGGGCGCGGCCTCCGATTTCGCGCCATTACCCCCAACAGGGTGGGGTTCTTCCTTTGGCGCCAATCCCAGCCGATTTCTTGCAGCTGCCTTGCGTGCAAAATACCCTTCCTTCCCGCATACAACACCAGCTGCAGGAACTACTTTTGGTAACAGCACCGTCGGCTCACCAGCTCCTTGCTCCGCTGGATTCATGCCCACGGGGCATAATTGGAAACCACTCCCCCTTGTTAAGATTAGGGGGAGGTCCCATAGATTTATCGGGTGACCCAGCACTGGGGCTAAGTGAGTCACTGTCCATAAGGGCGCGGCTGCAGCTTTCGTGCCATACCCCCCATCAGGGCGGGGTTCTCTTGTTGGCGCCACTCCTGGCCAACTCCCTGCAAGTTTTGCATTTGCAGAATTCTCTGCACTCGGCCCACGCAGTTTCCCAGGGAAGCGGGAACCGCCATTTTGGAATTCTTTTCCGTCAGCCCCAATCGCAATGTCCTCAATACTGTCGTACAGGGTAGCACCCCGCGGTCCTAGGCAGGACCAAAACGGTGCGGCCACAGCTTTCGCGCCACTCCACAACAGGCTCGTGAAAGACGTGGGACATATGACACCTCACCAGGGTGTGAGGGCAAACCTCCATGATTACTGCTGGCATGCCCATAACTTACCAGGCCTTACTGTCAGCATGAGAAAGAGATATGTACACCAATTTTAGACATGGCTACATAAATATAGACAAATCCTTACCTGAACTATATTAAGGTGGTGTGGGTATGTGACGTTGCTTGTGCAGACTGTGAAAGGAAGAGGGTGTTTCCTTCCTGCAATACCTTCCATGGTGGATTATACCATTGTATGGGGTTTAAATTAAATGATATTCAATTTCAGTAAACTTCTTATTGTGCAAGAGTAATAACCGTGCAATTGATATTTACTTTTGTTTTTGCTGTAGCAAATTGTATATGTGATACCAAGTTTATTATGTTTTCTATTTGTGTATGTTTTGGAAATGTTTCCCCTGTGTTTGGCTTAAGTTGGTTTGGTCCTAATGAACCAGGTGTCTGATGCTATTTAAGGAGGAATCAGTTGGCAGATCAGAGTGAGAGTTGGAGAAGGTTGTACCTCGCTGTAGCTGCTCTGCAAAACTCTATTCTCGCCAGATTCTGCTGCACCTGCCTCCTTGAAGAGCTGATACCTGGAAATCCACCTGGTGAGCTTAAAGTAACCCTGCAATGTACTCTAAACCAGGTCTATCTGTTAGCCGTCTATCTTTTTTCTATGTGTGATCTGGATCTATAGCATAAACTGTCAGTGGAATAAACCTGTCCTGGTTTACCAACGAATACTTGTCCCTGTCTGACTTCCTGACTTTTGTTTCCTATGGGCGCAACCTTTCACACCAACGTCCATGTCAATGGCCAATTTGGCTATCTATATCTATAAGTCTGAAATAATGTTTGTTGGCCCTGTGTTCCCCCTGTGTCATTGGACACGGACGCACCCCCCGCCCCTCACATTGCACCTCTTGCCCTCACTTGGCTTAGGAATCTCACTTAGCAGGACCATCCACACCACTACCACCCACCGCTCCTCGGCGCCGGCCTCACCTCTCCGCTTCTTTTTGCATTGTCGATTGAGCCCCCCCAAGCAACAATTAGAGACGAAATTAATATAAAAGGAATCGAAATTGGAGGGACTAGTTACAAAATGTCCTTATTTGCAGATGACATTATACTAACGTTGGCCAACCTGTAAGAAATCCAATTTAGCAATAATTATATTGTAATGAATGAATCTGTTATCAAAGGCAGAATGTTAAAGTATACAGTATAATAGTCTGGACTTTCCTTCATATCTACATATGTGTCTGATATATATATATTACCTGATTGTATGTTCAGTTATTGTTACATGTGAAGTATTCTAAGTAAAAGGTCAGATCTATTCTGACAGACAGAATTGACCCAGTTGTTGAACAGCTGTAAGTCCTAACTGGGAAAAATGCTGCATAAGACTTTCCCATTCAGCAAGTTTGAAACTACTTATATGTTCAGGGGTAGTTCATATGACATCAGTAATGTAGGTAAATACCATGTTGGGATATAACATTTTAAAGGTTAAAATGGCTGACTGGGTGGGTCTTTATGGATAAATACTGCAGTGAGCTTAGTAAGCTTTAGAGAAAAGGACGGCCAGAGGAAGGAAGGGAGGCCAGAGGAGACCACCAGGCCGAAGACTGATAATACCATGAAAAGGAGAAAAGAAATGTTAATACCTGGAGAGAATATTAACAGAAATAAGGTTACTATGTGCAACTATTCTTAAGAATATCAATCTATTTGAAATATCATCGTCATTCTTACTATTTTTGTATGTGTAACCATGCTGTAAAATGGCTGCAGTCATCTCTCCTGCTGACAGAAAGGCCTGGTAACTTATGGGCATGCCGGCAGTAATTATGGAGGTTTGCCCTCACACCCTGGTGAAGTGCCCTATGTATGGATGGGAGTGGTCACATGCTCTGAATCCATGATTAGTGATGTCAGAGTTGTGCCAGCCCCCAGAGGATACATAAGGCACAGCACGGTGCCAAAAAGTTAGTTCCTCAGGTTGCGAGTTATAGAGGAGTAAGCTGTTGGAAGGACAGTGTATGGAACTGTGACCAGGGACCTGGTCACAGTAAAGATATCCCTACGGGGATAGGGAACCCACCTATTAAGTGAAGATATGCCTTTTAAAGGGAAGTACGGTGAACAATGGAAGGCTAAGGATATTCATTGTGACGGGCAGCTGGCCCACCGTATTCAATAAAGATGTTCCTGATTAAAGAGACTCTCGTGTGTAAGTGTGGAATCATTGCACAGAGAGGAGCACCACAGAGGAGTTCCTCACCAGGACCATCCACAAGCTCAAGCTGGGATCCTGATGAGGTGGAGGCGCTGCACTGGATATAGGTAGGACTCATGAACACTACCTCAGCTGCCTGTCTGGGCTGGCAATCCCCACACACCATCATGCGGGAGACTCAGGAGTCCTGTTGCCAACAGGTGCACCACCAGACACTACACTGTAATGGGGACTGGTTAGACCACAGGGGCCAATATGAGATTGGGTGGGTCAGGCTAGGCCAGAAAACCCGTTACATTTGGAGGCGCTGCTGAGATAGACCTGTCAACAGGACAGGCTTTTGCTAGGTCACTTGGAAACAGGGAGAGTGTCTGCTGCCACTTTGTGCTGCGTTGGGACGGACCTAGGGGTAGTCAGGGGGCTGATGGAGTTTGTCAGTTCGTAGGGACGACCTACACTACCGACACACTTTATTGAAGTGTGGTCGGTACCGCAAGCCGGGAAATCTCCCGGCTTGCTAGTGGCTGCCCCTCGGCGTGCCGCGCGTCATAGACGCGTGGTCACGCGTCATCGGGAGCGTGCGCCCCCTGCACGCGTGTCCAGGGGCTCCCCGAGGGAGCCCTGGTGTCCCGCGATCGCGGGACAGCGGCAGGGGTTTCCGGGGGACCCGGCGGACCCGGCAGCGGTAGGGAGAGCGCCCCGATCGGAGGGCGCTCTTCCGCTGCTTCGGCGCGCGCCCGTCACACTCGGGCGCGCGCCAGGCTACTGCTGCGGCACAGAACGGGCAAATGCTCGAATAAACTGTGCCGCAGCAGTAGGGGCCTGAAAGGAGTTGGGGGTTTGGAGCCGGGCTATAGCTGTCCTAGTCACCTTGAGGCAGTGCTAGTTGGTAGGATGCCTAAAGGGATAGCCTGTTAACGTGGTCAGGAATTCTGGAGAGGGTCTGCGCTAGGCTAGCCAACAGTAGGTAGACGCCCAAGTACTGCATGGAAGAGCCAGAGTACTCTAGCCCATTCCAGACCACTTACCGAAGGGAGCACAGACTGGGAGGAAGGAGATACAGCAGACACAGAGAGAGTGAGCCTAGCCTGAGGTAGTGCAACACGAGTCCAGCCTACATTAGGTACACAAGGTGGTGCATCAGAGAAATCTTTATTGTGCCGGTGTGGTAGCTGCTCCGCAGAGAGGAGCTCCATGTACAATAATAACGAAAATAATACATCTATGGCGACCGCAAGAATGGAGAATCCGCGCGGTGCGGAGTGTCAAAATGGCGGACGGAGGCAGATGGAGGGAGCACATGTGATGTGGGAGAGCAAGCTACAGAAATGACTTTCACGAGCCTGCTGTGGAGTGGTGCTATGGCTGTGGCCGCACCGTTTTGGTCCTGCCTAGGACCTAGGGGTATGACCTCTGAGGACAATGAGGAGGACATTGCAGTGACTTGTGGAGAATATTATGAGAGTGACTGTCAGTCGGCATACAAACAGATGAAAGCTACCTCAATCATTGAAGAGACTGACAGTGCAACGCAAAATGGCAGCTCCCGCTTCCCTGGGAGACCGCGTGGGTTTGCTGAAGAGAATTCTGCATTTGCAAAACTTGCAGAGAGTTGGCCAGGAGTGGCGGTAACAGGAAAACCCCGCCCTGATATGGTATGACGCGAAAGCTACGGCCGCGCCCTCATGGACAGTGACTAATTCAGCTCCAGTACTGAGCCAACCGATTAGCCTGTGGGACCCTCCCCTGATCTCAACCAGGGGGAGTGGTTTCCAAATATGCCCTGTGAGTATGGATACAGCGGAGCAAGGAGCTGGTGAACCGGCGGTGATCCCCCCCCCTTGGTAGCGCACCCCCATGCCCCTCGGGTGTCGATCCACCCCGGACCCTGCCCCCACCCCATTCCCTGGTGCCCCCCTGTCACATGCGCGTTGCACATGTGCTCCAGCGGCCTGCGCACACTTCGGCTCCAGCCTGCGGCTGCTCCCGCTCATCGGGCACTTCAGCCTTCTCCCGACACCGGCTCGCGTCCGCTCCGGGTTGCTTCTCTGCTGCATGCTCCGCCCCCACAACCAGGACCGACCGGTCAGAGCGCCCAGACAGGAGAGAGGGGCCTTCTGGACCGGTGGGAGCGCGGAGACTGGACGGAGGTGTCTGGTGTCTGCCGGTGGGGGGGAACGGGCGGGTCCTCACTGCAGTTCTTGTGGGTACCTGAGGACGTGTGTGTGTGTGACACTGGGTGTATGTGTGTGACACTGGGTTTGTGTGTGTGTCACTGGGTTTGTGTGGCACTGTGTGCTGGGTGGGGGAGACCGTAGCAGTGCAAGGGGGGAGGGGTTGGGGGAGGACCGGACCTGCGCAGAGGGAGGGAAGGACCACAGCTGCGCATGGGTGGGGGGAGGTGGAGAGAAACAAGGGCAAGGGGGGGGGGGGGTGGGCGAGAGGAAGGAGCGGGAGGTTTTGGTCCCGGGCAGCACCGGGTCTCTCAGCTAGTATATACATAAAGAAGGAAGGGATCCACTCAATGCGGCAACTACCGGCCTATATCCCTCCTCAACTCAGATTTAAAAATGTATAGTATCATTTTGGCAAATGGGCTGTACCCAATTTTACCGAGTTTGATTCACATAGATCAAGTGGGGTTTGTCTCGGGAAGACAGGCCTCAGACAACACCCGAAAGATTATAAACATTATCGACCACGTGCACCTGACAGGTACGAAGACTATCTTACTAAGCTTAGTCGCGGAAAAAACATTCGACAGAATAAACTGGGCTTTTTTAGACCAAACAATGATAAATTCGGATTTAGGGGCCCGTTCTTGGAGGGTGTTAGAGATCTTAACAAGACGCCCACAGCGTATGTCAAGCTTCCAGGAGGAGACTCAAGCCCCATAAAAATTAAAAATGGTACCAGACAGGACTGTCCTTTGTCTCCACTTCTTTTTGCATTGTCGATTGAGCCCGCCGCAGCAACAATTAGAGATTAAATTAATATAAAAGGAATCAAAATTGGAGGGACTAGTTACAAAATGTCCTTATTTGCAGAAGACATTATACTAACGTTGGCCAACCTGTAAGAAATCCAATTTAGCAATAATTATATTGTAATGAATAAATCTGTTGTCAAAGGCAGAATGTTAAAGTATACAGTATAATAGTCTGGACTTTCCTTCATATCTACATATGTGTCCGATATATATATATTACCTGATTGTATGTTCAGTTATTGTTACATGTGAAGTATTCTAAGTAAAAGGTCAGATCTATTCTGACAGACAGAATTGACCCAAAAGGTCAATTCGTGGCCTCAAGTTGTTGAACAGCTGTAAGTCCTAACTGGGAAAAATGCTGCATAAGACTTTTCCATTCAGCAAGTTTGAAACTACTTATATGTTCAGGGGTAGTTCATATGACATCAGTAATGTAGGTAAATACCATGTTGGGATATAACATTTTAAAGGTTAAAATGGCTGACTGGTTGGGTCTTTATGGATAAATACTGCAGTGAGCTTAGTAAGCTTTAGAGAAAAGGACGGCCAGAGGAAGGAAGGGAGGCCAGAGGAGACCACCAGGCCGAAGACTGATAATACCATGAAAAGGAGAAAAGAAATGTTAATACCTGGAGAGAATATTAACAGAAAGAAAGTGATCATCGTCATTCTTACTATTTTTGTATGCAAGTAATTTTCAAAATAAACGTTTTGTTTTTGTGTGCAAACGACAAGAATGCTGAATTCTGTTATGCTGACGTGAATCTATAGAAAAAGCGAATTTAAGGACATTTAACACAACCCATTGACATCCCTCCCGAACTTGCAATCCCAACTAGACCAATTGGCAAAGTCTCAGGGTACAAAATTAACAATGATAAGTCAGAAGCCTTGAACTTCTCTTATGGCCCCAGAAATCAAGTTGCTACAAGCAAACTTCAAATATAAATGGAGCTCCTCAAATATTAAATATTTAGGGATACAGATAGCAAGCTCCTGCCAATCTCTCCATCAAAGTAACTGTACATTCCTTTTTGCAAAAAAAACAAAAAGGACCTACAGAGTTGGAGTGGGTATCAGATATCTTGGTTAGGAAGAATAGCTTCAGTTAAGATGAATATACTTCCAAGACTTCTGTACTTTTTCCAGACCCTGACAATAAATGTCCCCCTGCCTGAGCTTAAAAATATCTAAAACCGGATTTTTCAACTTATATGGAAAGATAAAAGGCCAAGGGTGGAAAGATCGATAATGTTAGCACCAAAGGGATGCGGAGGATTGTGAGTCCCGGATATTATCAAATATTACCACGCCGCCCAACTAAAATAAGTAGTAATGTGGAATAACGACCCAGCAACTTGCTGCTGGCTTGGGATTGAGTGCTCCTATGCGAGCCCTCTCTCCCTATCGATGGCACTGTGTCCCGGAGGGGGGAGGTGCTCGCGGATGGTCTCGGCCTGGGAGCAATGAGGTGCATGTGGAAGATATGGTCCAAATATAAAGGGAAATACAATTTGTCCTCATTCCCGACTCTATTAACTCCCATATTTGGAAACTCAAAGTTTCCCCCAGGCTGCTCTTCAAAGGATTTCAAACAATTTAGAGATTTAAACAACATACCAGCCGATTTGGTAGATAAAGGTAAGATCCTGTCATATAAGACCTTCAAAACAAATATCAAACTCAGAATCTTCTGACCTTCAGCTTTCTCCAGATCAGACATTTCCTGCAAGCAACCTCACAAAGAACAGATTTTACCAATATAACAAAATTTGAAAAGCTGTGCGGAAGGGGTTCATACCAGAGGGGGTTGATTTCGGAAATATATACGGGAATAGCATCGTCAGCGACAGCCACCAATCATAATTATATGTTAAAATGGGCAGAAGACCTCAATATGGAAATAGATAGAGACGACTGGGAGGATATCTGAGAATCGGCAGCTAAAACGTCAATTTGTACAACAACAGAAGAAAACATATACAAAATTCTGTTTCACTGGTACTTAACTCCAAGTAGGCTGAGCCAGATCTTCCCTGGAACCCCTGATCTCTGCTGGAGGGGGTGTGGCCAGAGAGGAGATATGGCTCATATCTGGTGGACTTGTCCGCAGATTAAAACATTCTGGCTTATGATTCAGGACCTCACAGAAGTAAGAATACAGATAAATCCGCTGACTTTTTTACTGGCCAGGCCTATTGAAGAGTCTCTGGAATTAGTACAGATACAGCTGGTTCTGTTTGAGTACAAGCTTCTGGTTCTTTGTATATAAAAAATGCTGTTAAGATACGTCTTGAAACGCTGTTATATTACTAATTTGTTTATCCCTGTGAAAACCAATAAAAAAAGTTTGAAACAAACACACTTGTGTTGGTATAACAGTTTTACTGCAGACTAATAATAACAACACTCAAAAACATACAAGCCTCGCAGGGTCGTACCCCTTCACCGTGCTCCCCTTTGCACCGTGTTCTCACCCTTGTGGGGTTTACCCCAAGTACTAAAATGCCCATGAGCACCCAACACTCTGGTGTCCATGGAGTAAATCAACCTCCCAATGTCCCACTAGCCCATGGTGCATGGTGAGACGAGATACCAGCCGGGTGCGTCCACACCTGGGCGCACAAGGATGAATATGGGATCCACGGATCCGAAGTGATAAATCGCGACGTCTCTGCCTCTGCGTTGGGTGGGTTCCGCGTGGATTGTACCACCTTAGAGAATCTGTGGTCATAGATGGATGATCTGCTCCCTGATAACCTGGTCCAGGATGCAGCCATGTCCTGGCTTTGTCTCTATGCTCTGGTTCTACAGGGCAGTGTCCCTGCAGCAACCACAAGCTACACAGGGGAGTCAGGGCCTAGCTGGGGCCCAATAGGGGATATCTGGTCTATTGCAGGTGCCACAGACACCTGCACAGACTGTACCTCTTACCCCTTCTTTGTCCCAGCTCCAACTGGCATGGCTTGCAGCACAAGAAACGTATCTGCAGAGCAGGAGGATTCAGGAGCCCTATTGGCTGATAAGTGCTATGTGACTCTGTCCCAGAGGCTGATGGGATATGTAGTCCCTGCTTGCAGTCTTTTTCTATTGGCCGCCATTCACACGCTTGTCCTGCGAATGCGCAGCATCGTGCGCATGTGCAATTGCCTCTAAGATGGCAAAGGAAGCGACGCGATCGCCATCGCAACCTTCCTGGCACCTCCGGAACCTGCTCCGTGCCTTTGCTCCCACACACAGCCCTCCCCGCACCTTCCCCATCCTCCGTTGTTGGTCACAGCCGCAGCGGTCAAGGGGAGCCCAGAGAGCGACCCATGCTATACACCTCTGCACACATCTCTTACACAAAGATACGCCCTTTCCTCTGTTGCCCGACTGCTAAAACTCTGACACAGACCCTCATTCTCTCCCGTCTCGATTACTGTAACCTCCTGCTGTCTGGCCTTCCTGCCTCTCACCTGTCTCCCCTATAATGTATCCTAACTGCTGCTGCCAGAATCACACTGCTCATTCCTAAATCTGTCTCAGCGTCTCCCCTGCTGAAATCCCTCTCCTAGCTTCCTATCAAATCCCGCATCACACAATTCTCCTCCTCACTGTTAAAGCTTTACACTCTTCTGCTTCTCCTTACATCTAAGCCCTAATTTCTTGCTATACACTATCCCAACTCTTGCATTCTGCTCAAGGATGTCTTCTCTCTACCCCTTTCATATCTAAAGCCCTCTCCTGCCTTAAAGCTTTCTCACTGACTGCCCCACACCTCTGGAAGGCCCTTCCCCGCAGTATCCGACTAGCACCATCTCTATCCACCTTTAAGACACACCTGCTGAAGGAAGCATATGAGTAGCTCCATGGCTGATAATTTACAACTCATACATAAACCTTGGCCCCCTGCAGACACACTTACCAGAATGCCCTCCTACTGTCTGTACACTCTTCTACCAATTAGATTGTAAGCTCTTTGGAGCAGGGACTCCTTTTCCTAGATGTTACTTTTTTATCTGAAGCACTTCTTCCCATAATGTTTTATTTGTATTATTTATTATTTAAATGATTGTCACGTGTATTAGTGCTGTGAAGTCTATGTACACTAATGGCACTATGTAAATAAAGACATAGATACATAGATACCTACACTGTGTAAGCACTTGGGTGACAAGGTTTTCTTACTGAGAAACATTTTATACCCTCTGCACAAGGGAAAGGTTTCTCCCCTGTGTAAATGCTCTGGTGTCTGAGGACTGTCCTCCTATTACGGAATTGATGATGTAATCCCCTTTTATGAATTGTCTGGTGTGTTGAGGTGCCTCTCAGTGCTGAAATGTTTCCCAAATTCTGTACAATTAAAACATTGCTCCCTTGTGTAAATCTGCTGGTGTAACAAGAGGTCCCACTTTGTATAAAATGGTTTACCACACTCTGAACAAGCAAATTATCTCCCCTGTGTGAATCATGTGGTTTGTGAGGTCATTCATCCATGAAACATTTTTCCTATACTCTGTCCATGTGAAAGGCCTCTCCCTGCATGAATTTGTTGGTATCTGAAGAGGTGACCCTAACACTGAATTGTTTCCCACACTGAACAAGCAAATGGTTTCTCCACTGTAAATGTAGAAGAGTGACCTAAGCGCAAATATGACAGGGAAGAGAGAAAACACAAAAAGACATCATAGGGCAGTATATCTATTAATACATAGACTAAAAAATGGTAAGATATATGCTTACACAGATAGGATAAGTATGAGCATGTAATCCTCTCAGGGACTCGCCACCGTAGCTTTAAAGGTCTTCTTCTTTAACTGCTGGATCTCCAGATTTCTTCTCCAAGGGAAATCAGCTGCAGCTGCTGCAGGTGCTCCTTGTCTCAGGCACTCTCGTATCTCTATGGATGGATCTCACAAGAGGGGGGGGGGGAGGGGAGTGGGGGGGGGGGAATAGGAAGGGAACAAAATATGTGTAAAACCTTTTAATCTAAAAAAGACTCAGTAAATATAGCTGATCAACTCACATTGTGTGATAAATAGCAAGCAGTAGAGAGTGTTTAGCGAGTCTCTCACACTCGTGTGATCGCCGGTTGCCAGTCCTCTCCGCGATCTCCGCTACTTCCGTACCACGTGATCGGCCGCTGGCGTTGTGACGCGGCCCGGCTCTCGCGAGCTTTACTGTCTGCCAATGCAGGGGATCACTGCCGGAGCTCCTCGTGAATGTCTTTCCACTTAGGCTTCTTAGCGTGTCTCTCTCTCTGCTGTAGGTTAAAGCTGGCCCTACGCGTTTCTCCACTCGGGCTTCGTCAGGGGCTGCTAATGATTACCTAATCCCTATCACAAGGGATATGCACAGGGACTCTGCCTTGCAAAGAAAAATTGAAAAAGGGTTCATGGTTTAAGGAATCTCTGGAATTAGTACAGATACAGCTGGTTCTGTTGGAGTACAAGGTTCTGGTTCTATGTATATAAAAAATGCTGTAAAGATACCCCCTTTAAACGCTGTTATATTACTAATTTGTTTATCCCTTTGGAAACCAATAAAAAAGTTTGAAACAAAAAACACACTTGTATAGATATAACAGTTTTACTGCACAGACTAATAATAATATCACTCCAAAACATACAAGCCTCACAGGGTGGTACCCCTTCACCGTGCTACCCTTTGCACAGTGTCCTCATCCTCTTGGGTTTACCCCCAAGTACTAAAATGCCCCAGAGCACATAACAGTCTAGTATCCACGGAGTCAATCACCCTCCCACGTGTGTGTGACAGCGCTGCCCCAAAAGCCCATGTATGGTTGGTGCACGTGGTGAGATGAGATATCAGCCGGGTATGTCCACAACTAGGCGTAGCAAGGATGAATATGGGATCCACGGATCCGAAGTGATAAACCGCAACGCCCCGCCTCTAGATTGGGTGGGCCCCGCGTAATTTGTACCACCTTAGTATCTGTGGTCATAAATGGATGATCTGGTCCCAGATCAACCTGATCCAGGATGGAGCCACGTCCTGGCTTTGTTCCTATGCTCTGATTCTACAGGGCAGTGTCCCTGCAGCAACCAGCTGCTCCACAGGGGAGTCGGGCCGAGTTGGGGCCTAATAGGGGATATCTGGCCTATTGCAGATGCCACAGACACCGGCACATACCTCTTACCCCTTCCTTGTCCCTGCTCCAACTGGCATGGCTTGCAGCGAACAAAAAGTATCTATCTGCAGAGCAGGATTCAGGAGCCCTATTGGCAGATATGCGCTATGTGACTCTGTCCCAGAGGCTCATTGGATATGTTGTCCCTGTTTGGAGCCTCTTCCTATAGGCTGCCGTGTGCGTGCTTGTCCTGCGAATGCGCAGCATCCTGCGCATGTGCAATTGCCTCTAAGATGGCGGTGCCCTGCAAAGGGAGCCGCATGCGACGCCTTTCCCACCGACTGTCCCACACCTCTGGAAAGCCCTTCCCCGCTGTATCCGACTAGCACCCTCTCTATCCACCTTTAAGACCCACCTGCTTAACGAAACATACGAGTAGCACCATGGCTGATAATTTACAACTCGTACATAAACTTTGACCCCTTGCAGACACACTTACCAGAACACCCTCCTACCGTCTCTGTACGTTCTTCTACCAATTAGATTGTAAACTCTTTGGAGCAGGGACTCCTTTTCTTAAATGTCAGTTTTATGTCTGAAGCACTTATGTTTTATTTGTATTATTTATATGATTGTCACATGTATTAGTTCTGTGAAGCTCTATGTACACTAATTGCACTATATAAATAAAGATATAGATACATAGATACCTACCCTGTGTAAACACTTGGGTGACAAGGTTTTCTTACTGAGAAACATTGTATACACTCTGCACATGGGAAAGGTTTCTCCCCTGTGTAAATGCTCTGGTGTCTGAGGACTGTCCTCCTATTACAGAATTGATTATGATGTAATCCCCTTTTATGAATTGTTTGGTGTGTTGAGGTGCCTCTCAGTGCTGAAATGTTTCCCAAATTCTGTACAATTAAAAAGTTGCTCCCTTGTGTAAATCTGCTGGTGTAACAAGAGGTCCCACTTTGTATAAAATGGTTTACCACACTCTGAACAAGCACATTATTTCCCCTGTGAGAATCATGTGGTGTGTGAGGTCATTCATCCAAGAAACGTTTTTCCTATACTCTGTCCATGTGAGAGGCCTCTCCCTGCATGAATTTGTTGGTTTCTGAAGAGGTGGCCCTTAACACTGAATTGTTTCCCACACTGAACAAGCAAATGGTTTCTCCACTGTAAATACTTGGGTGTGACAGGAGGTCACACTCTGTACTGAATTGTTTCCAACACCCTGAACTAGGGTTAGACAATAACAAAAATACTTCCCACCATAAGAGTATTAAGTAATTTATTGTGATAACAATATTCAGCAATATATTAACACCCAATTGAAAGCAAAAAAGCAAAAGTCCTCAAAATGTTCAAGGTCATTTATTGTGAAACATATTTCTTATACAAATCCATTTCATTCTTAATACAATGTAAAAAAGCAAATATATTTTAATTTTAAGAATAACAAAGGTTTCAATGAAAATGTTACACTAACTACACCCACACTAAAGCCCCCTTTCTTCACCATTTTATTTTTATTTATTTATAAAATGTTTTACCAGGAATTATAGTCTAAAGCAGTAAAATTCAGGGCATTATTGAAAACCCTGCTCTCTGATTGGTTAAAATTCCGGGCATTATCCACAGTAATGCCCTGAATTTCAGCAGCTTGCAAAATGCAGTTTTCAAATCTAGTTCCAGCCAATCAGCTTTCAGAACAGCTGAGACAGGGCAGGGGATTGGTTTGAATTAAGTAAAAGCTCTGAGACATGGCAGGGGATTGGTCAAAAAGTATCAGCCACGTTTAGCTCCACCCACTCCCGAGCTGACAGATTTTCTGAGCAGATTCAGTTGAATTGGGGGGAGAGACTGCAAAGAAGTAAGTGTGTTGTGTATAGAGGTGCAGTGTTGTGTGTGTGTGTGTGTGTGGGGGGGGTGGGGGTTGTAGAGGTGCTGTGCTGTGTGTAGAGCTGGGGGGGAGAGTGCAAAGTTTAGTAAGTGGCTGCATTTTTCATTGTGGCTGCAGTGTGTGTTGTGCTGTTGTATGTGTAGCAGCAGTTTGTGTGAGTGTAGAGCTGAAGTGTGTGCATAGAGTGTGTGTGTGTGTCAGTAGCAGCGTTTATGGGTGTAGCATGTGTGTGTTGTGCTGTTGTATGTGTAGCAGCAGTTTGTGTGAGTGTAGAGCTGATGTGTGTGTATAGAGCTTGTGTGTGTGTATAGAGCGTGTGTGTGTGTGTCAGTAGCAGCGTTTATGGGTGTTGCGTGTGTGTAGCAGCAGAGTTTGTGTGTGTAGAGCTGCTGTGTGTAGAGCTGCTGCTGTGTGTAGAGGTTCTGTGTAGTGAGTGTAGAGGAGATGCTGTGTTGTGTGTCTAGAGCTCCAGTGTGTGTGTGTGTGTGTATGTAGAGGCACTGTGTTGTGTGTGGTGTGCTGTTTTGTGTGTGTGTGTGTGTTTAGCAGCAGTTTGTGTGGGAGTTGCTGTGTGTGTGTGTGTGTGTGTGTGTGTACACAGAGGGGGCGGCAGTGTGTGGATATAGATATCTGCAGTGTAAGCGTATATAGAGGTGGTTTCATGTATTTACCATTTTATTTTAATAAAAAAATCTATTTAACTATACAAAAGTGTCTATTATTTATGAAATAAGCCTACGTTTAGCCTATAATATAAATAATCCCCTCAGAACAGGGCATTACTGCCCAATAATGCCCTGTTCTGAGGGGATTATTACTTAAATAATACATTGAGAGTTACTTCTCGTTTTCATGTATTTCCTGGGCACAGAGTTAAGATGACAAATAATACATGGTTACAAATACAGTTACATAAGTGAACAGGGTATACATAATATACAAGACATTGCATGCACAGTTAAAGATAATATATATTATAAGCGTATGTAACAGTTACAGACCAGATTAAAATGTGAGAGCCTTAGTTTTGAAAGAACTTAAACTGGTAGTGGATGCGAGAGTCTCCGGTAGGTTGTTCCAGTTTTGGGGTGCATGGCAAGTGAATGTACAATTACCCCCTCGACCCCCCTTCTCCTGTACACATTAATAGGGCATGGTTAGGCGTGGGTTAATGGGCATGGGGAAGGAGGGGGTCAAAAGGCACGGTAGAGAGCCGAGAGAAATACGGGGGAGGAGAGAAAGGGGTTGAGTCATGGTGGAAGGGAAGGGGTAAGAGGCATGGCAGAGGGGAAGTGGTAAATATGGAGGGGCGAGATTACCAGCAGGAGGATTCCTTATAGCTGCAGCATGTGAAAGTCAAGGAGCTCCCAGACTCGCTCCCACTCCACAGTCTCTACCAGACCCACACTCTGTTCTCTCTCTGACAGTCCCCACCCCCACACCTCTCTGCCAGACCCACCCCCACTCTGCAGCTGCTGATAGGAATGCCATGGTAAGAAGGCAAGTATTGCGTTACCCTCCATTTTTATTACTGCAGTATTACTATGCTACTGGTATATTGCCCAACCCTACTTTGAACAATCACATTTTATCTCATGTATGAATCCTCATGTGTGTAATGAGGCTGATCCTCTGTGAAAAGCTTTCCCCACACTATGTACATGGAAATGGTTTCTCCCGTGTATGAATCCTGTGGTGGGAGAGGAGGTGGCTCATTTGAGAAAAGCTTTTCCCACACTCTGTACATGTGAATGGTGTCTCCCCTGAATGAGTCCTCTGGTGTATGAGGAGACTGCTCTTAGTACGGAATGGTTTCCCACACTCTGTACATGTGAATGGTTTCTCCCCTGCATGAATCCGCTCATGGCTGAGGAGCTCCGCCTTCGTATAAAAGCTTTTACTACACTCTGTACATGTGAATGGTTTCTCCCCAGTATGAATCCTGTGGTGGGAGAGGAGGTGGCTCATTTGAGAAAAGCTTTTCCCACACTCTGTACATGTGAAGGGTTTCTCCCCTGTATGAATCCGCTCATGGTTGAGGAGCTCTGCCTTCCGAGAAAAGCTTTTACTACACTCTGCACATGTGAATGGTTTCTCTCCTGTATGAGTCATCTGGTGTATGAGGAGGGTTCTCTTAATACTGAATTGTTTCCCACACTCTAAACATGTGAATGGTTTCTCCCCTGTATGAGTCATCTGGTGTAGGAGGAGACTGCTCTTAACTGTGAATTGTTTCCCACACTCTGTACATGTGAATGGTTTCTCCCCTGTATGAATCCGCTCATGGATGAGGAGTTCTTTCTTCCCAGAAAAGCTTTTACTACACTCTGTACATGTGAATGGTTTTTCCCCTGTATGAGTCATCTGGTGTCTGAGGAGGGTTCTCTTAATACTAAATTGTTTCCCACACTCTGTACATGTGAATGGTTTTTCTCCTGTATGAGTCATTTGGTGTAGGAGGAGACTGCTCTTAATTGTGAATTGTTTCCCACACTCTGTACATGTGAATGGTTTCTCCCCTGTATGAATCCGCTCATGGTTGAGGAGACCTGTCTTCCGAGAAAAGCTTTTACTACACTCTGTACATGTGAATGGTTTCTCCCCTGTATGAGTCATCTGGTGTCTGAGGAGGGTTATCTTAATACTAAATTGTTTCCCACACTCTGTACATGTGAATGGTTTTTCTCCTCTATGAATCAACTGGTGTCTGAGGAGACGGCTCTTAACTGTGAATTGTTTCCCACACTCTGAACATGTGAATGGTTTCTCCCCTGTATGAATCCGCTCATGGTTGAGGAGATCTGTCTTCAAAGAAAAGCTTTTACTACACTCTGCACAAGTGAATGGTTTCTCTCCTGTATGAGTCATCTGGTGTATGAGGAGACTGCTCTTAGTACGGAATTGTTTCCCACACTCTGTACATGTGAATGGTTTCTCCCCTGTATGAATCCGCTCATGGTTGCGGAGATCCGCCTTTGTAGAAAAGCTTTTACTACACTCTGTACATGTGAATGGTTTCTCCCCAGTATGAGTAATCTGGTGTCTGAGGAGGTGGCTCTTAGTACTGTATTGTTTCCCACACTCTGTACATGTGAATGGTTTCTCCCCTGTATGAATCCGCTCATGGATGAGGAGTACTTTCTTCGTAGAAAAGCTTTTACTACACTCTGCACATGTGAATGGTTTTTCCCCCGTATGATTCATCTGGTGTCTGAGGAGGGTTCTCTTAGTACTGAATTGTTGCCCACACTCTGTACATGTGAATGGTTTTTCTCCTGTATGAGTCATCTGGTGTAGGAGGAGACTCTGCTTAACTCTGAATTGTTTCCCACACTCTGTACATGTGAATGGTTTCTCCCCTGTATGAATCCGCTCATGGTTGAGGAGATCTGTCTTCCGAGAAAAGCTTTTACTACACTCTGTACATGTGAATGGTTTCTCCCCTGTATGAATCATCTGGTGTCTGAGGAGACGGCTCTTAGTACTGATTTGTTTTCCACACTCTGAACATGGGAATGGTTTCTGCCCTGTATGAAGCCGCTCATGTTTGAGGAGGGTCCTCTTGGTACTTAACTGTTTCCCACACACTGTACAAGTAAAAGGAGTCACTGATGTCTGAATCATCTGGTGTGAAAGTAGTTTCCCCTTCAGTGAGAAACTGCTCCCACCATCTGTACATGTAAAGGTTTGCTCCCTAGCGGGGACACAAAGGTGTGTGAGCAGGTCCCTGTCCAGTGAGAAGCTTTTGCCACACTGACAACAGAGAAAAGGCTGAGCACCACGGCTTCTTAAATCTCTCGCATACCTTTTGCTGGACCCATATTTAGAGTCCGTCTCTGCTGTGTGCTGTACAAGGTCTGGAAATTCAACATCATGTGGCACTGGTTCCTTGCTCGTGTCTAAAATGTGGCAGGAATCATTGGTTTTTGGCACTTCTGGGCTGCGAGGAGTCAGACAGCTTCTGGATGTATCAGAGCTCAAGTTCTGTTCCTCATTCAGGCCGATCTCTAACAGAAGTAAACAAAAAAGACAGAACAAATGTTTTCAATCTGTAAATCAAATTACTGAAAGCAAATTACAAATACAAAACACTGAAAAATCTATTTCACCAATACTTAATTAACAAAATACAGGCATACCCAGCATTAACGTACGCAATGGGACCGGAGCATGTATGTAAAGCGAAAATGTACTTAAAGTGAAGCACTACCTTTTCCCACTTATCGATGCATGTACTGTACTGCAATCGTCATATACGTGCATAACTGATGTAAATAAGGCATTTGTAACAGGCTCTATAGTCTCCCCGCTTGCGCACAGCTTCGGTACAGGTAGGGAGCCGGTATTGCTGTTCAGGAAGTGCTGACTGGCGCATGCGTGAGCTGCCGTTTGCCTATTAGGCGATATGTACTTACTCGCGAGTGTACTTAAAGTGAGTGTACTTAAAGCGGGGTATGCCTGTATATCATTATCCAAGTCTATCATAAAGAGAAGACTTCACAAGAGCAAATACAGAGGGTTCACCACAAGGTGCAAACCATTCATAAGCCTCAAAAATAAAAAGGCCAGATTAGACTTTGCCAAAAAATATCTGAAAAAGCCAGCCCAATTCTGGAACAGTATTCTTTGGACAGATGAAACTAAGATCAACCTGTACCAGAATGATGGGAAGAAAAAAGTATGGAGAAGGCTTGGAACGGCTCATGATCCGAAGCATACCACATCATCTGTAAAACACGGTGGAGGCAGTGTGATGGCATGGGCATGCATGGTTTACAATGGCACTGGGTCACTAATGTTTATTGATGATGTGACAGAAGACAGAAACAGCCGGATGAATTCGGAAGTGTATGGGATATATTGTCTGCTCAGATTCAGCCAAGTTGATTGGATGGCGCTTCACTTTACAGATGGACAATGACCCAAAACATACTGCGAAAGCAACCAGGAGTTTAAGGCAGAGAAGTGGAATATTCTGCAATGGCCAAGTCAATCACCTGATCTCAAACCGATCAAGCATGCATTTCACTTGCTGAAGACAAAACTTGATGCAGAAAGACCCACGAACTGAAGATAGCTGCAGTAAAGGCCTGGCAAAGCATCACAAAGGAGGAAACCCAGCGTTTGGTGATGTCCATGCGTTCCAGACTTCAAGCAGTCATTGTATGCAAAGGATTCTCGACAAAGTATTACAAATGAACATTTTATTTATGATTGTGTTAATTTGTCCAATTACATTTGAGCCACTGAAATAAGGGGACTGTGTATGAAAATGGTTGCAAATCCTAAACGTTTCATACGATATTTTTGTTCAACCCCTTGAATTAAAGCTGAAAGTCTGCACTTCTATTGCATCTCGGTTGTTTCATTTAAAATCCATTGTGGTGAGTACAGAGCCAAAATTATGAAAATTGTGTCAGTGTCCAATTATTTCCAGACCTAACTGTACATAATGAATAAGATGTAAATAAATAAACCACACTGAGAAAATTGCCACATCATGCAAACAATACTACTCATCAAATGTGACTAGAGAGAGACACATATGTATCTCAATGATAGAAACAAATGTATATGAAAAATACATAGTATTATATAACCTGAGAATGGGCAAAGGAATAATATAGCTTAGAGAAAATGTTTTAGGTCCCATTCTGTATTAATCCCAAAAGGGGATAGAGTATTAAGTGAGTGGATCCAAAACATCTCACGCTGATTAAGCTGATTCAATCGCTGGAAAATGAAAGGTGGACAAGTTTCCCAATGTACAATGTGTAAAATGTTTGGAAACTGGGAGCATCTGATCTAGTTTTTAATAGAACGAATGTGCTCCATAATTCTGACCTTCACTGGTCTGATTGTCCGCCCAACGAATCCTCGACCCCAAGTGCTGAAACCATTTTGGTGCTACCAATGTTCAAACCTCAATAACAATAATATCCTTAATATAACCTTAGACAAATGATTTTTTTCATTAGAACAGGTATCTTATAATTGTATGCATGCTTTAAAATTATTTCCCAAAGGGGGCGTGTCCAGGACGCCAACGAGGATGGTTGCGTGAGAGGAGAGCTCCACCGACGCTCGAGCATAAACTGATTTAAAAGCGTCTTCCCCCCCCGGTTCCCGACCCAAAAAGTGTCACCCCAAACGGGCCAAATACATTAGCATGGCCGGCAAACAGAAAGCACCACCTGCACAAGGGGTAAAAAGCTTTTTTTTCCCCGCCGCAACGGAGCAGAGAAACAGCTCTGAAAATTCAAGATGGCGCCGGACCGATGAGCGCACGAGGCTCCAAACACCAGGCCGCAGATAGAGACCGAGGAGAGCCACCACAAAACACGGAGGCAACGCTCACAAGGGAATACATGCAACAACTAATGACATGTATGCTAGACAAACTGCATGTCTCAATCCAAAACGATCTAAAAGCCGCCGTGACAGAACTAAGACAAGATATCACGGGCCTAACTGAGCGGACCACAGCCCTAGAATCCAAAATGGAGGAGACCCTGCGAGCGCAAACAGCAGCGGACGACGAGATCTTCCGACTGGGGCTGGAGATCAGCTGCCTGAAAGACAGCCTCGAGGATCAAGAGAACCGCGATAGGCGGCAGAATATAAGGATACGCGGAGTACCTGAAGCGATCCTGCCAGATCAGCTACAATCATATCTTACAGACTTCTTCTCCTCGCTGTGCGAGGACCTGGAAAGAAAAAACCTAGAAATGGACAGAACCCATCGCGCTCTCGGACCGAGATCCGAAGATCTGAACAGAACCAGGGACGTTATAGTCCGCCTTCACCGTTACACGGTTAAAGAGAAACTAATGGCGGCCTGCAGAAAGAAAGAACCGCTCACGTTCCAGGATGACCATCTGCAGGTATACAATGACCTGGCGAAGCTGACGGTCAACAAACGGAAGGAGCTGAAACCGCTGACCACACTGCTCAGAGACAATGGGATTAAATACAAATGGGGATTCCCATTCAAACTAATTGTCAACAAGAATGGGAAATTCCACACCATCAGAAACCCTGCGGAGATTCCCCGGTTGGCCAGAGCAGTGGGCCTGTCCCCCCCTCCATCGTGGAACTTGGACTTAACCAACACCCAGGGCCAAGAAAATGAGGGTCTCCCGATTAGGGCCTCCGAGCACCTAGCAGGGCAAAAACAACAAAGAAAATAGAAGTCCAACTCACCTGCATGATCCTGTTTCCAGTCCCAGTTCCAAGGTGTCACATCGGTACGCTCCAGGAGGCCCTGCCAAGATGACCAAGCACGGCAACCAAACAGTAATAAAAGACCGACGGAGAAGAGGCTCCATGAAGCAGGCGAAGAAGAGGGAGGCTACCCACCGGCTGCTGCAGACGCCGGACATCCTCCGCTCCCAACGCCACAGATGTCATCACTCAGGAGTATCCCGCCGCGCCAAAAGGGGAAGAAGGAGCACCAACACTACGACCGTTTCCCTGCTAAAACCCCGGAGTAGCCTATTGGAATGCGCCGGCATGGGAGGAGGGAGACGGGTAACGGGGGCCGCCGAAGCAAGGAGCGAGAGTCCGACAAAGAAGGCCCCATCGCCCCTCCTTCCCCTATCTTCCCCCCCCCCACGCGGCGCAGCCAAGCTAAGGCTGACGGACCGGAGCCAAAGGCTGACAGGCCCAAGAAGGACCACCGGGTCTGGCCACACCAGGTACTAGGTGGGAACCCCACAAAACTGTAAGTACATCTCCCCTGTGCACGTGGCCTCTATAGCCGAAGAGGCAGGCTCCCGTATAAAGCAAACCCTGATTCTCCAGGAACTTACGCGACGGCCAAGATCAATAAACAGTGTGCGAAGGCTTATCTTTGTCATACTCCTGAGGAAACATTGCTCCCAGAATTATAACCAGCGCCGAAAGTGACACCAGTTCTCCTGGTTTTAAAAGTTAAATGTTGTTATAAGAGCCACATAGGATAAAGATCTATTCCCCAGCTCCTTTGTCCCCCCCCCCTACATTACCCTCCTCGCCTTCCCCCCCCTTCCTCCCTCTCACATACACCCCCCTCTTCCCCGGACCCCCACTGGAAAGTTCAAAACCCTTACCAAAGGTCAAAAGAAATGTGTTTATCCACATTATAATAATCAGAACCGGTTTGAACACATATTATACTGTCCAGTATAACACAGATCCCTGTGGAAAAGATACCCGACCCCCCCCCTTATCCCTTCCCACCGATCCGTCAGGCAACGCACACAGGCGGCCATGCATACAGATATACTATTGCTGTGAACACGCGTTACAAGAGCAGTGAAAAGATGCATGTGGTACTACCCATACCATATGGTTTTAACTCAGAAAGCTGAAGGTGTGCTGTAGGTCGAAACGAGCAAAAGGTGGGAAAGCAAGAGTGGGTAGAATGGACGAAAAAGGAAAGAAGGGGAGTGAATGTAGAGTGCTGAACTAGATGTGGACTAGGACATGAGTGAAGACTCCCGATAAAAAAAGAAAATAAAAACAAAGGAAGGCCTCCCACCCCCTTCATCTCATCCCCCCAAACCCTCTCCTCCCCCTCTCCCCACCGACCCCCATGTAATTGACCATAAGAGTAACACAAACCGACATGTACGTGGGCACTAAATCATATATGATGCCCACATAGGAAGGCATAAGCCTTTTCAGACCCCTCCTTACCCTTCTGCCCCCCCCTCTCTCCCCTCCTTCCCGCCCTTACCATACCCCCAATTCCACCACCCGGACCCCTTTGCCCACTCGTCTCCCCATCTCTTCTCCCCTCTCTTCCCCCCTTCTTTCGCCCCCCCCCCCTACCCCCTTCCCATCAATCGTCACGGCAACGCACACAGGGGCACTGTATACCGATATGCTATTGCTGTGGCCACGTGTTACACGAGCAATGAAAAGAGGCATGTGGTACTACCCATACCATATGGTTTAACTCAGAAGCTGAATGTCTTGTACATATCCACTGTGTTACATGCAATGTACCTTGCGAAATGAAGCAGTAAATGTACCCTTACCCTTTCCCACTCTCTCTCCCCCCCTCTCTCTTTCTCCCCCCCCCTCCCCTCTCTCCCTCTTCCTTCCCCCCACTAATCTTCCCCGAGCTATACAAAGACAGCAACTTGAAGGTTCCAAATACATAGGCGAGAAGGAGAGGGGAAGATGCCCAATAAAGGTATTAGTGGGTCTGGACCCCTCTGACGCCCTCCGGTAGTTGACACCGGAACCACCCCAGATGGGCTCTCTAGCCCATATGCCGGTCGCCCAGGGACCTGGCGACACATTGTTGGGTCCCTGATGGGATCCAATCACTTCTCTCCGGAACCCGCTGACCCTGTCCCAACGGAGTTCCAAATGATCGCGTTTAGACCAATAAGTGGAAGTAAACGGCGAACAATGATGGCTCTCTACATCCGGAGAACTGAGTTAATGATCATATCACAAAAAAGGAAATAAAAAATATAGACCATGATTGAAAGTCGCCTCCTACACTAACCAGCGATGGACCGATAAACCACCTGGGTCTATTGCCCTCAAAAAAAGAAAACTGTTTTTAGAATTCGTTTGGTTCTCGGTGGGGCATTATATTAATTAATAGAGCAATTGCCGTGCCGGCTAGAGAGCCATATTACCACCAAAATCTACCCTCTGTGTCCATTTCTGTTTTGACATGATTGATGGAGTGCCTTGTTGGATTAGTATGGCCACTCCTCGTTTTTTACTACTGAATGATGCAAAAAAGCTATAGGAACACTTTTTTGTATAATTTGGGGGGTTCTTGTGATGTGAGTGGGTTCCTGCAGGAAGATCTATGTCTCCCCCTGATTTTTTCATGTCTTGGAGAGCTAGTCTCCTTTTACGTTTATTTTTGTAGGCCTTTGACATCTAGTATAGCACCTTAAATGGGCTGTAGGCACCATTAGTGGTTTTTGTGGCGCGGAGATCTTAGGACCCACTCTTCCCCTCCTTTCCACACTTTATGAATGTGTGTGTTTTTTGTGGGTCATTCTGGGTATACTGAGGGACACCCGGAAGAGGGGGGGTGGGGGAAAAGAAAGGGAGGGGTGGAAACATCGTGACCNNNNGGGTGAAGGTGGGGGGGGGAAGAAGAAAGGGAGGGGTTGGAACTCCGTTGGACAGGGTCAGGGCGGGTTCTCGGAGAGAAGTGTGATTGGATCCCATCAGGGACCCACACAATGTGTCGCCAGGTCCCTGGGCGACCGGCATATGGGCGAGAGCCCATCTGGGGTGGTTCGGTTGTCAACTACCGGAGGGCGTCAGAGGGGTCAGACCCGCACTAATACCTTTATTGGGCATCTTCCCCTCTCCTTCTCGCCTATGTATTTGGAACCTTCAAGTTGCTGTCTTTGTATAGCTCGGGAAGATTAGTGGTGGGAAGGAAAGGGGAGGGTAGGGGGGGAGGGGAGGAAGAAGAGGAGAGAGGGAGGAGGGGGGGGAGAGAAGAGTGGGAAAGGGTAAGGGACAGTTAACTGCTTCATTTCGCAACGTACATTGCATGTAACACAGTGGATATGTACAAGACATTCGCTTCTGGGTTGTGAACCAGTCATATTATGAGTCACACAACATGCCACTTTTCATTGCTCGTGTAACACGTGGCCACAGCATAGCATATCGGTATACCGTGCCCCTGTGTGCGTTGCGGTGACGATTGATGGAAGGGGGTAGGGGGGGGGGAGGAAGAAGGGGGGGGAGAGAAGGGGAGAGGAGGAGGGGGAGAGTAAAGAGGCGAGGGTGAAGGAGGTGGAGTAAGGGGAAGGGTGGGGGTGACAGGTAAGGGTCGGGAAGGAGTGAGGGAGAACGGAGGGGGGGGCAGAGAAGAGGGGGGGGGAAGGAGGGTAAGGGCTGAAAGGCTTATGCAGTCATCTATAGTAGGGCAGCATATTATTTAGTGCTCCAATGTACATTTCGGTTTGTTTGTGTACTCTTATGGTCAATTACCAAGGTGGGTCGGGGGGGGGAGGGAGGGAGTGAGGGAGAGGATGGGGGGGGAGGGAGAGGAATGGGGGGGGGGTGGGAGGGTAGGAGGAGAGTGCATCATGGACTAGTCCACATATAGAGGCAGCATACATTTAGCTACATTTCGCAAGTACTTCATGTATACACAGTGGATATGTCTACAAGAGATTTTACAGCTTGCTGCAGTAAAACCATATGGTATGGGTAGTACCACATGCACTCTTTTCACTGCTCTTGTAACGCGTGTTTCACAGCAATAGTATATCTGATGCAGTGCCCCTGTGTGCGTTGCCTGAGGATGCGGTGGGAAGGGATAAGGGGGGGGGTCGGGTATCTTTCCACAGGGATCTGGTGTTATACTGGACAGTATATATGTTTTCAAACCGGTTCGATATTATCATAATGTGGATAAACACATGTTCTTTTGACCTTTGGTAAGGGTTTTGAACTTTCCAGTGCGGGGGCCTCCGGGGGCGGAAGTGAGGGGGGTGTATGGTGAAGGGGATGGAAGGGGGGGGAAGGCGAGAGAGGGGTTAATGTGAGGGGGGGGGGACAGGAGCTGGGATAAGATTCATATCCTATGTGGCTCTCTATCAACATAAATTTAAACTTTTTAAAACCAGGAGACTGGTTGTCACTTTCGGCGCTTGGGTATAATTCTGGGAGCAATGGTTTTCCTCAAGGAGTATGAACAAAGATAAGCCTTCGCCAAACACCTGTTTATTGATCTTGGCCGTCGCGTGAAGGTTCCTGGAAGAATCAGGGTTTGCTTTATCGGGGGAGGAGTCCTGCCTCTTCGGCTGATAGTAGGCCACGTGCACAGGGTGAGATGTACTTACAGTTTTGTGGGGTTTCCCACCTAGTACCTGGTAGGTGGTGGCCAGACCCGTGGGTCCTTCTTGGGGCCTGTCAATCCTTGGTCGGTCTCTGCAGCCTATAGCTGGCCTGGCGCGCGGGGGCTTCGGGGGGTGGGAAGGATGAGGGGGAGGAGAGGGGGAGCGATTGGGGGCATTACTTGTTGTCGGGACTCTACTTCGGGCTTGACTGGAGCGGGCTGCAGGGGCCCCTGTACCCAGTCTCCCCTCCCATGAGCGGGCATTTCCAATGGGCTAGCTCAGGGGTTTTAGCAGGGAAACGGTCGTGTGTTTGTGTGCTCTTCTTCTCCCCTTTTTGGTACGCGGCGGAGAGATACGCCTGGAGTTGATGAGCATCGTGGATCGTTGGGGGAGCGGAGGGATTCCCGGCGTCTGCAGGCAGACCGGGGGTAGTGCCTTCCCTCTATTCGCCTGCATTCATTGGAGCCTTTTCCGTCGTCTTTTTATTTACGTGTGGGTTGCCGTGCTTGGTCATCTTGGCAGGGGCCTCTGGAGGTACCGATGTGACACCTTGGAACTGGGACTGGAAAACGAGGACATGCAGGTGATTGGACTTTCTTTTTCTTCTTTGTTGTTTTTGCTCCTGCTAGTGCTTGGGATGGCGCCTAATCGGGAGACCCCTCATGTTTCTTGGCCACTGGGTGTTGGATTAGAGTCCAAGTGCCCACGATGGAGGGAGGGGACAGGGCCCCTGCTCTGGGCCACGGGGAGGGGAATCTCCGCAGGGTTTCTGATTGGTGTGGAATTTCCCATTCTTGTGACAATAGTTTGAAATGGAATCCCCTTTGTATTTAAATCCATTGTCTACTGAGCAGTGTGTCAGCGGTTTCATTCAGCTCCCTTCTTTGTTTGACCGTCCTTCGCCAGGTCAATTGGGTGAGTACTGCAGATTGAGTCATCCTGGAACGTGAGCGTTCTTCCTTTTCTAGCAGCCGCCATGTTTCCTTTAACCGCTATGTACCGGTTGATGAGAGGGACTAGTAACGTCCCTGGGTGCGGTTCAGACTTCCGGATCTCGTCGACGGAAGTGAGCCGCGATGGGTTCTTCCATTTCTAGTTTTTTCTTTCCAGGTCCTCGCGACAGACAGAGAGAGAACAGTCTGTAAGATATGATTGTAGCGATATTGGGAGGATCGCTCAGGTGACGCGTTCCTTAGATATGTCTGCGCGCCTATCGCGGTTTCTCTTGATCCTCGAGGCTGTCTTTCAGGCAGCTGCATCTAAGCCCCAGTCCGGAAAGATTTCCCCCCCTTTTTTTTCGTCGTCCGCGCTGTTGTGCGCTCGCATGTGTCCTGCCTCCAAATTTTTGGATTCTAGGGCGTAGTGGTGCCGCTCAGTGTTAGGATCCGTGGATAATATTGTGTCATGGAGTTCTGTCAGCGGGGCTTTTAGATCGGTTTGGATTAGTGAGAATCTGCAGTTTTGTCTAGCAAACATGTCCAATTAGTTGTGTGATTTTATTACCACTGTGTGGAGCGTGCCTACGTGGTTTGTGTGGGTGGCTCTCCCGGGGTCTCTATTCTGCGGCCTGGTGTTGAGCCTCGTGCGGCTCATCGTTCCGGCGCGCATCTGAATTTTTCAGAGTCTGTTTCTCTGCTCCGTTGC
This sequence comes from Ascaphus truei, assembly GCA_036426205.1. Taxonomy (NCBI): domain Eukaryota; kingdom Metazoa; phylum Chordata; class Amphibia; order Anura; family Ascaphidae; genus Ascaphus; species Ascaphus truei. The sequence continues at coordinate 32,059 of WSYH01004254.1, forward strand.
GGCGGGGAAAAAAAAAGGCTTTTACCAACCCCTTGTGCCGAGGTGTTGCTTTCTGTTTGCGGCCAAAATAATGTATGTGGCCCGTCTTTTGGGTGGACACTTTTTGTGGGTCGGGAACCGGGGGGGAAGACGGCTTTTGTAAATCAGTTTTATGGCCGGGCGAGCGTCGGTGGAGCGCCTCCTCGTCACGCAACCATCCTCGTGGCGTTCCTGGACAAACGCCCCTTTGGGAAAGTTAATTGTTAAAGGAGCAGTTACATTATAAGATTACCTGTTCTAATGAAAAAATCATTGGCTAAGCCGGTTCGATTAGAGGATATTATGTTATTGAGGTTTGAGACCCATTGGTCAGCACCAAATGGTTTTCAGCAAATGGCGCTGGGGTCCAGGATTCGTTTGGCGGGAACAATCCAGAGCCAGTGAAGGTGAAACTTATGGGAAGGGTGTGGATATGGAGCACATTCGTTCTATTAAAAAGCTAGATCAGAGCTGCCCCAGTTTCCCAAACATGTTACACCTTGTACATGTGGGAAACTTGTCGCAAGCCTTTCATGTGTTCCAGCGATTGATGAATCAGCTTAATCAGACTGAGGATGTTTTGGATCCACTCACTTAATAACTCCTATCCCCTTTTGGATTAATACCAGAAGGAACCTAACAACCTTTTTCTCTAGCTAGTATTATTCCTCTTGCCCATTCTCAGGTTATATTACTATGTATTTTTCATATACATGTTGTATTCGATCATGAGATACATATGTGTCTCTCTCTAGTCACATTTGATGAGTCATATTGTTTGCACATGATGTGGCAATTTTCCTCAGTTGGTTTATTTATTTACATCTTATTCATTATGTACAGTTTAGGTCTGGAATAATTGGAACATGACACAATTTTCAAATTTTGGCTCTGATATAACCACAAGGGATTTTAAATGAAACAACACGCTGAGTGCATAGAGAGTGCAGACTTTCAGGCTTTAATTCAACAGGGGTGTGAACAAAGAATATCGTAGAACGTTTAGGATTTGCAACCAGTTTCATACACAGTCGCCCCTTTATTTCAGGGCTTCAATGTGAATTGGACAAATAACACGATCTCAAATAAATGTTCATTGTAATACACTTTGTGCGAGAATCCTTAGCATACAATGTACCGCTTGAATCTCTGGACACGCGGGGAGTGTGTATGGATTCAGTCACCAAACGACTGGGTTTCCTCCGTGTTGATGGATGCTTTGCCAGGCCTTTACTGCAGCTATCTTCGATTCGGTGGGTCCTTTCTCTTCTGCATCAGAGTTTGGTCTTCATGCAAGGAAATGGCTGCCTTGATCGGTTGTTGAGATCAAGTGATTCGACTGGCCATTGCAAGAATATCCACTTCTCTGCCTTAAACTCCTGGTACTGCCTTTGGCAGTAATGTTTGGGGTCATTGTCTCATCTGTAAAGTGGCAGATCGCCATCCATCAACTTGGACTGCTGAATCTGAGCAGACAATAGATCCCATACACTTCCGATTCATCGCGGTTTCGTGCTTTTGTCCTGTCACATCATCAATAAACATTAGTGACCCAGTGCCAGTTGTTAAACCATGCTGCCCATGCCATCACACGTGCCGTCCACCAGTGTTTTAACGATGATTGTGGTATGCGTTCGGATCATATGAAGCCGTTTCCAAGGCCTTCTCCATAATTTTTTCTTCCACATCGATCGGGCGTTGAATCTAGTTTCATCTGTCAAAGAATAGCTGTCCGATATGGGCGAGCTTTTGTTTTCAGAGTATTTTTGGCAAGATCTAACGGCCTTTTTATTTTTGAGGCTTATGAATGGTTTGCACACTTGTGGTGAACCCTATGTATTTTCTCTTGTGAATGTCTTCTCTTTATTGATAGGACTGGTAATGAGTATACAGGCATCCCACCTTTAAGTAACACTCACCTTTAGATTACACTCGCGGAGTAAAGTACATAATCGCCTATGGCAAACGGGCATCTCACGCATGCGCCAGCAGCACTCGCTGAACCAGCAATACGGCGTCCCTACCTGTACCGAAGCTGTGGGCGCCAAGCGGGGAGACATAGAAGGCCTGTTACAAATGCCTTATTAGCACCTCAGTTTCATGTTAGCCACGTATATGACGATTGCAGGTCACAGGTAACATGCGATCAGATCGTGGGGAAGAGGGAGTGCTCCTTTAAGGTACATTTTCGCTTTACATACATGCTCCGTCCCCATTGCGTACGTTAAGGTTAATGGTCTGGGGTAGTGCCTGTATTTGTTAATTAAGTATTGTGTGAATAGATTTTTCAGTGTTTTGGTATGTTGTAATTTGAATTTCAGTAATTCGTGATTTACAGATTGAACAACCTTTGTTCTGGTTCTTTTTTTGTACTTCTGTTAGAGATCGTCCTGAATAGGAACAGAACTTTGAGCTCTGATAGTACATCCGAGAAGAAAGCTGGTCTGATCCTCGCAAGCCAAAGAATGCAACAAGCCAATTGATTCCTGCCACATTTTAGACACGAGCAAGGAACCAGTGCCACAGTGATGTTGAATTTCCAGACTTGTACAGCACACAGCGAAGAGACGGACTCTAAAGTATGGTGTCCAGCAAAAGGTATGAGAGAGATTTAGAGCCGTGGGCTGCTCAGCCTTTTTCTCTGTTGTCAGTGTGGCAAAAGCTATCTGCACTGGACAGGGATCACGCTGAGTCACCACCCTGTTGTGTGTCCCGAAGGCAGGCAAACCTTTACATGTACGATGTTGGTGAGTCGTTCTTTTCCATATGAAGGGGGAAACGTACTACTTTCACACTCAGATTATTCAGACATCAGTGGACTCCTTTGTAGCTTGACATGTGTTGGGGAAACAGTGTTAAGTACCAAGAGGACCTCTCAAACATGAGCGGTTCATAGCAAAGAAGGCAGAAGAACGATTTACCCATGTTCAGAGTGTGGAAAACAAACATTCAGTAATCTAGAGCCGTCCCTCAGACCAGCCAGATGATCAACACGGGAGAAACCATTCACATGTACAGAGTGTAGTAAAAGCTTGTTTCCTCGGAAGACGACGATCTCCTTCAACCATGAGCGGATTCCATACAGGGAGAGAAAAGCCAGTTCACATGTAGCAGTGATTTGTGGGAACACATTCAGGAGTAAGCAGAGAGCCGTCGCCTCACCCAGATGACTCATTAGCAGGAGGACAAAAACCATTCAATGTACAAGTGGTGGGCAACAATTCATCGTACCTAAGAGAACCCTCCCTCAGACAGCAGATGAATACATACGGGAAGGGGGAAAAACCATTCACATGTGCAGAGTGTAAGTAAAAGCTTTTCTCTTACAAGAACAGGATCCCTCATCCATGAGCGGATTCATACAGGGGAGAACATTCACATACAGAGTGTGGGAACATACAGTACTAAGAGCCATCCCCATCCTCAGACACCAGTTATCATACTGGGGGAGACCATTAATGAAGAGGTAGTAAAACTCACGGCGATCAACAAGAGTAAAGGAGAACACATTCACATTACAGAGGTTGTAGGTGTAAACTATTTCTACGAGGCGGATACTCCTCAACCTCAGCGCCGATTACCATACGGAGAACAGGAGAAAGAAACCGATTCACATTGTACAGAGTGTGGAGGGAACCAAGCTTCTATCTAATGAAGCAGATCTCCTCCTACCTCAATGAGCTCATTGCAGGGAGAAACCATTCCATTGTGCAAGTGTTGAAAACTATTCACCATTGAGAGACTTAGTCGCCTCAACCATTGGATCATCAAGTAGGGAGGAGAAAAACCATTACATGTTCAAGAGGTGGGGGGAAACAATTTCAGATACGAGCCAGTCGCCCTCATACACCAGTGATCTCATTAAGGGAGAAAGCACACACATTCATCTAAAACTTCGTGTGATCTCCAGGCTCCTCATTACGGATGTTGGAGATCACATTCACATGTACATATGATGGGATAACTATTCATAAGAAGCAGCTCCTCATCTACACAACCAGAATGACTCATACGGAGAAAGGCAAAAACCATTCACGATGTACAGAGTAGTGTAAACGTAGTGTTGTATCTGGAGAGACCGTCTAAAGATGCCTACAAAACCATACGCAGGGATGAAAGCGAAGAAGATCTCATCATGACATCATAGGGGAGAAACCATTTCACATGTACAGGAGTAGTTGGAGGAAACAATCACATTAAGGAGTCAGTCTCCCCTACCCAGAAGACTCATACCGGGGAAAAACCATTCAACATGTTATGAGTGGGGAAACAACTTAGTATTGAGAGAACACCTCCTCGAGCACCAGAGACTCAGTACATGGGGAAAAAAACCATTCACATGGTCAGAGCTGTAGTAATAAGATTGTGGGAAGAAGAAAGAACTCCATCATCCATGAGCGGATTCGATAGCAGGGGAGAAACCATTCAAATTGACAAGAGGGAGTGGTGTGGAAACAATTCCGTTAAGAGCAGTATCCTACTATCAACCAGATGACTCATACCCAGGGGGGAGAGGAGAGAAAGCACCATTCGAAGGTGTTTGAGGCCGAGGTGTGGGAAAACAGTCAGTTAGTTAAGAGAGAAACCTTCTCATGACACAGCAGGGGACCTCAGTCGAGGAGGGAGAAAAAACCATTTCACTATGTGCAGAGCTGTGAAGGGTAGGTAGAAAGCTTGTCTCGGACGGCAGGAGCTCCTCGAACATTGAGCGGATTCATACAGGGGGAGAAACCCTTCACATGTACAGTAGTGTGGGGAAGAAAGGAGCTTTCGCAATGAGCCGACACCTCCTCTGCCCACCACCAGGATGCATACTGGGGGGAAACCATCACATGGGACAGAGTGTGAGAAAATAGGTAAAAGCTTTTATACGATAGGGGGGAGGTCACGCAGACTAATGAGGAGGGAGAGATTAATGCAAGGGGAGAGAGAAGGAAGTGGAAACGAGAACCATATTCACATGTACAGAGTGTGGGGAAACCATCACGTGACGAAGAGCAGTATACTCAGACACCAGAGGAGCTCATCGGGGGGGGAGCACACCGATTCAAACATTGGGACAAGAGTATGGAGAAAAGCTTTCTAAATGGATGGCCACCATCCTCTCCCACCCCGGATTATTACACGGGAGAGAAAAGAAAGCGAAACATGTCCGATGTACATAGTGTGGGGAAGAGAGGAACGCTTTGTCTTTCAAAGAGGATCAGCCTCATTACACAAGGAGGGTATAGCATGGAGATAAAATGTAGTTGTTCAAAGTAGGGTGGGCAATATAACCAGTATAGCATATAACACGTTGCAGTAATAAAAATGGAGTAGGTAAGCAGGCCAAACTTGCCTTGGCTTACAGGGCATTCCTATCCAGCGGAGCAGATAGGTGGGGGGTGTGGTATGGGCAGGAGAGGTGTAGGGTGGGTGGGGACTGACACTTGTCAGAGAAGAGAACAGTGAGTGGTGGTCTCGGGTAGAGGACGTCGTGGAGTGGGAAGGCAGATCTGGGGAGCTCCTGACTGTTCACATGCTGCGCTATAAGGAATCTCTCCGCTGGGGTAATCTCGCACTCCATATTTCACCACTTCCCCTGCGTGCGCATGCCCTCTTACCCCTGCCCTTCCACCAATGATCTTAGACCACGGTTCTCTCATCACGTATTCTATCGTGATCTTACCTGCTCTTTTGGACCCCAGCCTTCCCCAATGCCCAATTAAGACCACGCCGAACCATGCCATATTAATGTGTGCTACGAGGGAGGAAGGGGGGGTTTTGTGGTCGAGGGGGCAATTGTACATCACTTGACATGGCACCCCCGCACAAAACTGGGAACAAGCCTACCGGGGGACTCTCGAATCCACTACCAGTTTAAGTTCTTTCAAAAACAAGGCAAACATTTTAATCTGGTCTGTTAACTGTTACATACGCCTTATGAAGTATCTATTATCTTGTAAGTTGCATGCAATGTCTGGAAGTATGATACCCTGATTCACGTTTGTAACTGTATTGTAACGCATGTATTATTTGTCCCATGGTAGAACTATGTGCCCAGGAACTACAGAAAACGAAGAAGTAGTAAGTAAATCTCGAGAGTATTATTTAAGTGAATAAATCCCCTTCAGAACAGGGCAGTATTGGGCAGGTAATGCCCTGTTCTGAGGGGATTTTTATATTATAGGCGTGAAAACGTAGGCTTATTTCATAAATAATAGACACGTTTGTAAGTTAAATAGATTTTGTCGTTTTAAAAATAAAGGGAAATAAATGAGAACCCAGTCGTGCTTCCCGCTTACACGCCACGACTCAGATACATATCCCAACACTGCCGCGACCCTTCGTGTACACACGACACACACACACACACGGGCAAGCAACTGCCACACAAACTTCTGCTAAAACAACGACACACCACACAAAAAAAACAGCACACACACACAACACCCGTGCCTCTACATACACACACCCAACGACAATCACTGGAGCCTCTAGACACAGCACACCAGGGGGGGGCATCTACCTATACACTCACTACACAGAACTCTGACACACCAGCAGCACGCCTACACACAGCAGCTCTACACACACACAAACTCTGTGCTACACACGACGCAAGACAACCATAAAGCGCTTTGCTATGACACACACACACAACGCTCTATACACACACACAAAAGCTCTATACACACACGATCCAGCTCTACACCTCACACAAACTGCTGCTGACACATAGCAACACAGCAGCAACACAGCACATGCTACACCCCATAAACGCTGCGTGCTACTGACAGCACCACACAACTCTATGTCACACCACGTCAGCCTGTCTGACACTCACCACAAACTGCTGTACACAATCAAACAGACAACACCACTGCAGCCAAATGAAAAAATGTCAGACCAGTCTTACTAAAATTGTGCAACTCTCCCCCCCAGTCTGCTACAACAGCACAGCACCCGCTTACAACCACCACCCCGCCCAGCACACAACAGAAACAAAGCAACAACACCTGTCACTCTATAACAACACACACTTTACTTTGGCAGTCTTCTCCCCCAATTCAACTGAATTGTACCAGGAAATCTTTCAGCTCGGGAGGGTTGGGATGGAGCTAACACGGTGGGCTGAGTACTTTTGCACCAGATCCTCCTGCCATGGTCTCAGGGTTTTAATTAGAGTAAACACACAGCAATCCCCTGCCTGCTCAGCGGTTGCTGAAGCTGATTGGCGGTGGAACTAGATTTGAAACACTGATTTTGCAAGCTGATGAAATTCAGGGCATTACTGGGGATATAATGCCAGGAATTTTAAACGAATTCAGAGCGCAGGGTTTCAAGAAGTAATGCCCTGAATTTTAGCTGCTTTTTAGACTATACTTCCTGGTTTATAAACATTTTATAATAGATAAATAAAAATACAAATGGTTGAAGAGAGAAAGGGGGGCTTTGGTGGGGATGTGAGTTGGGGTTGTAGTGGTAGGTTAGTGTAACATTTTGCATTGAAAAACCTTTGGTGTATTCTGTTTCAAATTAACATATATTTGATTTTTTACATTGTATTAACGAATGAAATGGATTGGTATAAGTAAAGAATATGTTTCACATATAAGTATGACCTTGAACATTTGTTGAGGACTTGTGCTTGTTTTGCTGTCAATTATTGGGTATGTTAATATATTGATGAATATGGAGTGTATCACATAAATTACTAATACTCTATGGTGCGCGAAGTATTTTGTATGTCTACCTAGTCAGGGTGTTTGTTGGGAAACGATTCAGTACAGAGTGTGACCTCCTGTCAAACCAAGTATTTACAGGTTGGGGAGAAGAAGAAACCATTTGTTGTTTCAGTGTGGAACATGTCGAGTGTAAGGGCCACACCTCGCATGAGAACCAACGCAATTCATGCAGGGAGAGGCCTCTCACAGGGAAGAGTATAAGGAAAACGGTTTCTTGGATGAGGGAACCTGCGCTCACACGAGACCACATGATTGGTTTGCTCAACAGGGGAAATAATAGAGTGGTGCTTGTTCCAGAGTGTGTAAACCATATCTGGTTTAGACAACTTGGGACTCTGTGTTACGACCAGCAAGATTAACACAAGGGAGGCAATTTTAATGTGTACCGAATTTGGGAAAACATAGTCAGCACTGAGAAGGCACCTCCACACACCAAACAATTCAAAAGAAGGGGGATGACATATAATCAATTCTGGAATAGGAGGACAGTCCTCAGACGACCAGAGCATTTACACAGGGGAGGAAACCGTTCACCAGTGCAGAGTGGGTATACATGTCTTCTCTCAGTTAAGAAACCTTTGTCACCTCAAGTTGTTCCAAAAGGGTGGTATCTAGTGATCGATATCGGGTTATTTCGATTTAGCTGAATTAGGTACATCGAGCTTCACAGAATAAGTACATGTGACAATATTAAAATAATACAAATAAAGACATAAGTGCTTCAGACGATAAAAAACTGCAGTAAAGACAAAGGAGGTCGCCTGTGCTACAAAGAGTGTTCGCATCTATGTGGTAGATTAGATAGAAGAGATAGAAGAAGAAGCGTACAGAGACGGGTTAGAGGGTGTTCTGTTCTGGTAAGTGTGGTGTGCACAGGGGTTTCAAAGTTATTACGAGTTGTACAATTATCAGCCATGCGTGTACCCGTAAGGTGTCGGAAAGCAGGTGGGGGTTTAAAGGTGGATAGAGAGGGGTGCTAGTCGGATACGAGGCGGGGAAGGGCTTTCCAGACAGGTGGGGGGACAGGCCGGTGGGAAAGGTCGTGCGCATGCGGTGGCTCCTTTTGCAGGGCAAAGCATCTTAGAAGGCATTGACAAAAGAGAGAGGGGCGGCAGAGATGCATGCGCAGTTGCAGGGAAAGAACGCACACGGGAAGCCTATTAGGGAAGAGGCTCTAAAACAGAGGAAACAGTACGTCCGCACATGGCCTAGTGGGACCAGAGTCAATAGCGCATAGTTCTGCCAATATGGGAGCTCATGAATCCTCTCTGACAGATAGCTAGGCCCCCCCCCCCACCTCTCCGGGTCCCCTCAGTATACCCAGACTGACCCACAAAAAACAAACACACATACTAAAGTTGGGAAAGGAGGGGAAGGAGGGGTCCTAAGACTCCGCGCCACAAACCATTCTAATGGCTGCCACAGCCCCAATTAAGGTGCTATCACTAGATGTCAAAGGCCTACAAAATAACCGGAAAAGGAGACTAGCTCTCCAAGACATGAAAAAATCAGGGGGAGACATCATCTTCCTGCAGGAAACCCACTTCACATCACAAGACCCCCCAAATTTATACAAAAAAGTGTTTCCTATATGCTTTTTTGCATCATTCAGTAGTAAAAAACGAGGAGTGGCCATACTAATCCAACAAGGCACTCCATTCAATCATGTCAAAACAGAAATGGACCCAGAGGGTAGATTTTTGGTGGTATATGGCTCTCTAGCCGGCACGGCAATTGCTCTAATTAACATATATGCCCCAAACGAGAACCAAACGGGTTCTCCCATGTTATTGAATCGATCATGGTTTGAGGAGCTCTGCCTTCCGAGAAAAGCTTTTTAATACACTCTGCACAGTGAATGGTTTCTCTCATGATGAGTCATCTGGTGTATGGAGGAGTCTCTAATACTGAATTGTTTCCCACACTCATAAACATGTGAATGGTGTCTCCCCGGTATGAGTATCTGGGTGGGGAGACTGACTCTAACTGTGAATTGTTTCCCCAACACTCTGTACATGTGAAATGGTTTCTCCCCTTATGAATCCGCTCATGGATGAGGAGTTCTTTTCTTCCAAAACGTCTTATTCATACCCTCTGACCAGTGTGAATGGTTTTTTCCCCCTGTATGAGCCTCTGGTGTCTGAGGAGGGTTCTCTTAATAACTAACCCAAGTACGCTTTCCCCACCTCTGTACATGTTGACTGTTTTTTCCCTGTATGATCTTTGTGTGTAAGGAGGAGACTGCTCTTAATGCTGAATTGTTTCCCAACTATCCTGTACATGTGACATGGTGATTCTCCCTTAATGCTAATCCGTCACGGTTGAGGTAGACCGAGTCGTTCACGAAAAGCCTTTATACAGTACTGTACATCGTGATGGTTTTGTTCTTTTTTTCTCCCCTGTATGAGTCCATCTGGTGTGATGAGGCGTATTCTTAATAACTAACCTCAATTGTTTCCCACACATCTGTACATGTGAATGGTTTGTTTCTCCCTAATGAACAACTGTTGTCTGAGGAGACATGGCTCTTACTGTGTGAATTGTTTCGCCCTCCACCTACTTGAACATGTAATGGTTTCTCACCCTTCCCTGATGATCCCTCAGGTTAGGAGGCGACTCTGTCTTCCAATAGAAAAGCTTTAACTACACTCTGCTACAAGTGGAATGGTTCTCTCTCCTGTAATGAGTCATCTGGGTTGTGAGGAGACTGCTTCGTAGACGGAATTGTTTCCCACACTCTGTACATGTGATGGTTCCTTTCTCCTTGCGTCTCGTATGGAATCCGCTATGGTTGCGGAGATCGCCGTTTCGTAGAATAGCTTTTTACCTACAACACTCTGTACAATGTGAATTGTTCTTCCTCTTCCACTACTGTCCCTTCCTCGTAATATGGTGTCCTGAGGAGGGGATGGCTCTTAGTACTGTATGTTTCCCACACTCTGTCACTGTGAATGTTTGCTCCCCTGTATGAATCCGCTCATGGATTGAGGATCCTGTTCTTCGTGAGAAAAGCTTTTACTTACACTCTGCACATGTGAACTGTTTTCCCCCTCTTCCCCCGTATTGATTCCATCTGGCGTTGAGGGAGGGTTCTCCCTTAGTAGTATGAATTGTTGCCCCCCACTCTGTACATGTGAATGGTTTTTTCCTCCTGTATGAAGTCATCCCTGGGTAGAGGCGACGGCTTACTCTGCTTAACTCCTGAAGGTTCCCACTCACATGTACATGCTGAATGGCTTCTCTTCTCCCCCTGTTATGGGAATCCGCTCATGTTGAGGAGATCTTCGTCTTCCGAGAAACAAGCTTTTACTACACTCTGTTACATGTGAATGGTTTCTCCCTGTCTGATCATCTGGCTGGTCTGAGGGACGGCTCTTAGAATTACTGATGTTTGTTTTCCACATCCTCTGAACATGGGAAATGTTTCTTGTTTCCGCCTGTATGAACCGCTCATGTTTGAGGAGGTCCTCTTGGTACTTACAACTGTTTCACCACACACTGTCCAAGCTAAAAGGAGTCACTGATGTCTGAATAATCTGAGTGTGAATAGTACGTTTCCCCCTTCATTGAGAAAATGGCTCCCCACGATCTGTACAGTAAGGTTTTGCTGCCCTAGTCGTGGCACACCATACAGGGTGTGAGCCAGGATCCCTGTCCAGTGAAGAACTTTGCCACACTGACAACAGAGAAAACAGGCTGAGCGACCCACGGCTCATTAAATCTCTCGCATACCTTTTGACTGGCACCCATACTTTAGAGTCCGTTCTCTGCTGTGTGCTGTCACAAGTCTGTGAAATTCAAATGCACTGTGGCACTGGTTCCTTGCTCGTGTCTAAAATGTGGCAGGAATCAATTGGTTTTTGCACTTTCTGCTTGTCGAGGGAGGTCAGACCAGTCTTCTCGGATGTATTCAGGAGCTCAAAGTTCTGTCTCCTCATTCAGGGACGATCTCTAACAGAAGTACAAAAAAACAGGAACCAGACACAAATTTTCAATCTGTACAATCAGAATTAACTGAAATCAAATTACAACATACCAAAACACTGAAAAATTTATTGTCAACACCATACTTAATTAACAAATACAGCATAAACCCCCGAATTCACTTACGACGCAATGGGGACCGGAGCAATGTATGTAAAGCGAAAAGTACTTAAAGTGAAGCACCCTTCCTGTCCCCACGAGTCGATGCATGTTACCTGTGACTGCAATCGTCATATACGGTGACATGAAACTGAGTGCTACATAAGGCATTTGTAACAGGCTCTATAGTCCTCCCCGCTTGCGCCCACCAGCTTCGGTACAGGTAGGAGACCGCCGGTATTGCTGTTCAGCGAGTGCTGCCTGGCGCATCGTGAGACTGCCTGTTTGCCGTATAGGCGATTATGTACTTATACTCCGCGAGTGTAACTTAAAGAAGTGTAGTGTTCACTTAAAGAGTAGGGTATGCCTGTAACTCATTACTCAACGTCTATCCAATAAAGAGAAGACATATCACAAGAGCAAATACAGAGGGTTCACCACAATGTGCAAACATTCATAAGCCTCAAAAATAAAAGGCCGATTAGATTGCCAAAAAACTACTCTAGCAAAAAGCTCAGCCCAATCCGCGACCAGTATTCTTTGGACAGATGAAACTAGATCTCAACCCCGAATCGTATGGGCAAGAATAACAATATGGAGAAAGCTTGGAACTACGCTTCATTGATCCGAACGCATACACCACATCATCGTTAAAACACGGTGGAGGGCACGTGTGATGGCATGGGCATGCATGGTTTAACAATGCACTGGGTCACTATATGTTTATTGATGATGTGACGAGTACATAACGCAAAGCCGCGATGAATCGGAAGTGTCACTGGGATACTATTGTCTGCTCAGATTCAGCCAGCCAAGTTGATGTGGATGGCTCTGTCCACTTTACAGATGGACAATGACCCCAAACATACTGCGTAAAGCGATGAACAGGAGCTTTAAGGCAGACGAAGTGGAATATTCTGCAATGGCCACGCTCGAATCCTTGATCTCAAAACCGATCAAGGCCAGGCATTTCCTTGCATGAAGACAACTCTGATGCAGAGAAAGGACCCACCGAACTGAAGATAGCTGCAGTAAAGGTCCTGGCAAGCATCCATCAACACGGAGGAACCCAGCTGTTTGGTGAGTGATACCATACCACCTCCCTACGCGTGTCCAAGACTTCAAGCGGTCATTGTATGCTAAGGATTTCTCGCACAAAGTTATTACAAATGAACATTTATTTATGTTGTGTATTTGCTCCAATACATTGAAGCCACCTGAAATAAGGGGGACTGTGTATGAAACATGGTTTGCAAATCCTAAACGTTCATACGATATTTTTGTTCACCCCTTGAATTAAAGCTGAAAGTCTGCACTTCTATTGCATTACAGCGTCGTTGTTTCATTTAAAATCCACTTGTGGTTAGATCAGAGCCAAAATGTTGAAATGTGTCATGTCCAATTCATTTTCCCAGACCTCAAACTGTACATAATGATAAGATCGTAAATAAATAAACGACCACTGAGAAAATTGCCCACATCATGCAACACAATATACTCATCAATGTGATAGAGAGAGACACATATGATCTCATGATCGAATACAACATGTATATGAAAAATACATAGTATTATATAACCTGAGAATGGGCAAGATGGAATAATATAGCTGAGAAGAAAATGTTTTAGGTTCCACTTCTGTATTAATCCAAAAGGGGATAGGAGTTATTAAGTGAGTGGATCCAAACATCTCAGCTGATTAAGACTGATTCACAATCGCTGGAACAATGAAAGGCTTGAACACGTTTCCCACATGTACAAGGGTAAATGTTTGGAAACTGGGGACTCTGATCCTAGCTTTTTAATAGAACGAATGTACTCCATCCGCCACAGCCTCTCCTGCTACCTTTCACTGTCTGATTGTTCCCGCCAAACGAATCCTCGGACCCCCGCTTTGCTGAAATACCATCTTTGTGCTGACCAATGGTTCAACACCTAATAACCATAATATCCTTAATCGAGGTACAGCCTTAGCAATGATTTTTTGCATGTCGAACCAGGTATCTTATAATGTAAGTGCCATGCTTTAACAATTACTTTCCCAAGGGTGCGATGTCCCAGGACGCCACCGAGGATGGTGCGTGAGAGAGAGCGCTCCCACCGCACGCTCGACCGCCGTGCATAAACTGATTTAAAAGCCGTCTTCCCCCCCGGTTCCCGATCCCCTAAAAAGTGTCACCCCAAAACGGGCCCAAATAACATTAGATCCTATGGCCGCAAACAGAAAACACACCTCGCACAAGGGTTTGTAAAAAAGCCTTTTTTTTTCCCCGCCGCACGGAGCAGTAGAAACAGTCTGAAAAATTCAAGATGGCGCCGGAAACGATGAGCCGCATCGAGGCTCAAACACCATGCCGCGAGATAGAGACCGGGTAGAGCCACCCACACAACACGTAGGCAACGCTTCACAAGGTAATAAATGCACAACTAATTGGAATTTGCTCGACAAACTGCAAGTTTACTAATCCAAACCGACTCTAAAAGCCCGCCTTGGACAGAACTCCATGACAATATTCACGGGTCCTACAACTGAGCGAACACCTACAGCCCTAGATCCCAAAAATTGGAAGGCAGGACACATGCGAGCGCAACAACAGGACACGAGGGGGAAATTCTCCGAGTCTCGACTGGGGCTTAGATCAGCTGCCTGAAAGCAGCTCGAGGATCAACGAGAACACCGCGATAGGCGCGCGACATACAAGGAACGCGGGTCATGAAGCATCCTGCCAAGCCATCAGGCTACAATCATATCTTACAGACGTTCTCCTCCTCTCTGTGCGAAGGACCTGGAAAGAAAAACACTAGAAATGGACAGAACCCATCGCGTGCTTCGTCGGACCGAGATCCGAGAATCTGACACAGCACCCAGGGACGTTATATACGCGCTTCTCACCGTGTACAACACGGGTTAAAGGAGAAACACTGGCGGCCCTGCAGAAAAGAAGAACGCTCACGTTCCAGGATGACCATCTGCAGTATACCCAATGACCTGGCGAAAGGACGGTCAAACAACATGAAGGGAGTCTGAAGTCAAAACCGCTGACCACCACTTGCTCAAGCCAATGGATTTAAATACATAATGGGGATTCCCATTTCAAACTAATTGTCACAAGAATGGGAAATTCCACACCAATCAGAAACCCTGGCGGTAGATTCCCCCTCCGTGGCCCAGAGCAGTGGGCCTGTCCCCCCTCCATCGTGGGCACTTGGACTCTACCAACACCCAGGGCAAGAACATGAGGGTCTCCGATTAGGGCTATCTCAGCACTAGCAGGAGCCGAATAACAACAAAGAAAATAAAGAAGTGCCAATCACCTGCATGTCCTCTGTTTCCAGTCCAGTTCCAAGGTGTCACATCGGTACGCTCCAGGAGGCCCCTGCCCAGATGGACCAAGCACTGCAACCAACGTAAATAAAAGAACCGACGGAGAAGAGGCTACCATGAATGCAGGCGAAGCAGAGGGAGGCTAACCCCCGGTCTGCTGCAATACGCCGGGAATCCCTCCGCTCGCCCAACATCCAACGATGTCATCACTCCAGGAGTAATCCCCGCCGCTGACCAAAAAGGGAGGAAGAAGTGACGCAACAACAAACCACACGACCGTTTCCGCCTTAAAACCCCGAGTAGCCATTGGAATGCCCGGCCATGGGTGGTGCGGGACTGGTACGGGGCTATGGCAGCCCGCAAGCAATTTCGAGTAGAGTTCCCCAAGGAATGCCCCCAATCGCTCCCCCTCCTCCTCCCCCTATCTTCCCCCCCCCAAGCGGCCGCGCGCCAGGCACAGCTATAGGCTGCAGGACCGGAGCCAAAGGTCTGACAGGCTCCAAGAAGGACCCACGGGTTCTGGCCACCCACCACGTTACTAGGTGGGAAACCCACAAAATGTAGTACAATCTCACCCTGTGCACGTGGCCTTATAGCCGAAGAGGCAGGGACTCTCCCCGATAAAGCAACCCTGATTCTTCCCAGGAACCTTCACGCGACGGCCAAGATCAATAAACAGTGTGCGAAGGCTTATCTTTGTTCATACTCCTGAGGTAAACATTGCTCCCAGATTATAACCCAGCGCCGAAAGTGACACCAGTTCTCCTGGTTTAAAAGTTAAATTTTGTTATAAGAGCCACATTAGGATAAAGATCTATCCCCACTCCTGTCCCCCCCCCCTACATACCCTCCTCGCCTTCCCCCCCCTTCCTCCCTCTCACATACACCCCCCTCTTCCCCGGACCCCCACTGGAAAGTTCAAAACCCTTACCAAAGGTCAAAAGAAATGTGTTTATCCACATTATAATAATCAGAACCGGTTTGAACACATATTATACTGTCCAGTATAACACAGATCCCTGTGGGAAAGTTACCCGACCCCCCCCCTTATCCCTTCCCACCGATCCTTCAGGCAACGCACACAGGCGGCCATGCATACAGATATACTATTGCTGTGAACACGCGTTACAAGAGCAGTGAAAAGATGCATGTGGTACTACCCATACCATATGGTTTTACTCAGAAGCTAATTCTTGTCAACACATGGAAAGCAATGTATGCGAGAAGAGCTAATGTATGCTGACCCTAATGTGGTAGACATGATGAAGTACTCCCGACTAAAAAGAAATACGAAGCCTCCCACCCCCTCATCCTCTCCCCCCAAACCCCCCTCCTCTCCCTCCCCCTCTCCCCCCGACCCCCACTGGTAATTGACCATAAGAGTAACACAAACCGAATGTCACTGGAGCACTAAATCATATATGTGCCCTACATAGAAGGCATAAGCCTTTTCAGACCCCTCCTTACCCTTCTCCCCCCCCTGCTCTTCCCCTACCTTCCCGCCCTTACCATACCCACCTTCCACCACCCACCCCTTATCCCACTCTCTCCCCATCTCTTCTCCCCTCTCTTCCCCCCTTCTTTCCCCCCCCCCCCTACCCCTTCCATCAATCGTCACCGGCAACGCACACAGGGGCACTGGTATACCGATATGCGATGCGTGGGCCACGTGTTACACGAGCAATGAAAAGAGGCATGTGGTGTACTCATAATATCACTGGTTCCAACCACAGAAGCGAATGTCTTGTACATATCCACTGTGTTACATGCAATGTACTTGCGAAATGAAGCAGTAATGTACCCTTACCCGTTTCCCGACTCTCTCTCCTCCCCCTCTTCCTTTCTCCCCCCCTCCCTCTTCCCCTATTCCCTTCCACTCACTAATCTTCCCGAGCTATACAAAGACAGCAACTTGAAGGTTCCAAATACATAGGCGAGAAGGAGAGGGGAAGATGCCCAATAAAGGTATAGTGGGGTCTGGACCCCTCTGACGCCCTCCGGTAGTTGACAACCGGAACCACCCCAGATGGGCTCTAGACCATATGCCGGTCGCCCAGGGACCTGGCGACACAGTTGGTGGTCCCTGTGGGATCCAATCCACTTCTCTCCGGTCAACCCGCTGACCCTGTCCCAACGGAGAGTTCCAACTCCTTCTTCCCCCACCCCCCCTCTCCGGGTCCTCAGTATACCCAGAATTGACCCACAAAAAACAAACACACATACATAAAGTTGGGAAAGGAGGGGAAGGAAGGGGTCCAAGATCTCCGCGCCACAAAAACCATTCTAATGGCGCCTACAGCCCCAATTAAGGTGCTATCATAGATGTCAAAGGCCTAAAAAATAAAACCGGAAGGAGACTAGCTCTCCAGACATGAAAAAAATCAGGGGGAGACATCACTCTCCCTGCAGGAACCCAGTCACATCACAAGANNTAAATCGAATTCTAAAAACAGTTTTTCTTTTTTTTTTTGAGGGAATAGACCCAGGTGGTTTTATCGGTCCATCGCTGTTAGTGTGAGGAGGCGACTTTCAATCATGGTCTATATTTTTTATTTCCTTTTTTGTGATATGATCATTAACTCAGTTCTCCGGATGTAGAGAGCCATCATTGTTCGCCGTTTACTTCCACTTATTGGTCTAAACGCGATCATTTCCCCCCAAATTTATACAAAAAAGTGTTTCCTATATGCTTTTTTGCATCATTCAGTAGTAAAAAACGAGGAGTGGCCATACTAATCCAACAAGGCACTCCATTCAATCATGTCAAAACAGAAATGGACCCAGAGGGTAGATTTTTGGTGGTATATGGCTCTCTAGCCGGCACGGCAATTGCTCTAATTAACATATATGCCCCAAACGAGAACCAAACCGAATTCCTAAAAACAGTTCTCGAGGGCATAGACCCAGGGTATCTGTCATCGCTGTTAGTTAGGAGGCGACTTCAACATGGTCATAAACAGATCATCCATGGAAGACAGATCATCCATAGCTGGTCACCCCCATACAACCTACTCCCAATATAATGGGAAAGGGTTCAGGGAAATACTGAACAAATTGTCATTGGTTGACATATGGAGAACCCAACATCAGGGTCAGAGGGACTACACTTTTTACTCAGCACCTCACCAGACCTATTCCCGTATAGACTACTTTCTACTGACCAAAAATGTTCTGGAAGCTTCCACCAAATCAGATATTGGCCCAATCACTTGGTCAGACCATGCTCCCATCACCTTGACCCTATCAGTACCATTCGAAAAAACAACATCCTACTCCTGGAGACTAAACAATTCACTACTAAACCATCCTGAGATAGAAAGAGAGATAAGAACCTCGCTTAAGGACTATTTTTTCTTCAACGCAGGATCAGTTACATCTCCAGAAATCCTATGGGAAGCCCATAAGGCGGCAATCAGAGGCAAACTTATCTCTATTGCATCCCATAGGAAGAAAGTCAAACAAAAATTGATCAAGGATCTTTTGGACACCATTATTACATTGGAACAAGCTCATAAAACTAACCCCTCAAAAAGAGCGTACAAAGCAGCACAACTGAAGCAGGCTGTAGTTTGGAATTGCGACCCAGCCTCGGCCTGTTGGCTCGCAATAGTCACACTACGCACAGCCTCACTCCATCCAAGTGGCACTCTGGCCCACAGGAGGGAAAGAGAGCGGGCCACAGAAGTTCGGCCTCGGAGCAATGAGATTCACGTGGGACGCATGGCTCAAAAGCAAAGGGAAGTATGGTCTGCTAGCCTCCCCCTCCCAGCTCACCCCACTCTTTGGGAACCCCAACTTCCCGCTAGGGTGTTCCACAAGACAATTTTACCAATTCCAGGGTCACAACATTAGGATGGTTGCTGATCTACTGCAGAAGGGAGAGATCCTAACTTTTCAGGCATTAAAGAACAAATTCCAGATCCAAGACTTTCATCTATTTAAATATCTACACTTAGGCACTTCCTACACTCACTGTCTCCAACCTCCAAATTCCCCCCGCTGACACGATTTGAAACCCTATGTCTCAAAGACATATACCAGAGAGGCCTGAGTTCCGGGCAATCTGGTCTGATGTGACCAGGGCGGTTGCAGTTGTAGCACCGGCGCTCGTGCCGCAGCTCCCCCGCCTTCGGTGGACTGCTGCCCGCAGGCGGCCTCTGAGTCTATTGGGGGATATTGGCAGACTTTCTGGCCGGTGCCGCCGCCACCGCCTTGGCTACTGCTTTGGCGGTCATCAGGGCTCGGCTGGCCACATAGTCATCTGCAAGCCTCGTCGCCTCCTGGTAAGTCTTGGGCTTCTTGTCGTACACCCAAGCCCTCACTGCCAGCGGGCACTGCTGCATGAGTGGCTCCTGAAAGATGATGTCCAGCAGGCGTTGGTAAGGCGTGCCTCATAGCCCTCCACCCAGCGTATCCCGTACAAAGCCATGCGGGTCACGTAGGTAACATAGGACTCCTGGGGCTGCCTCTCTTTCTGCCAGAATTTACCCCGGTAAGCTTCAGGGGTAAAACCGTACTGAAACAGTAACAGTTCTTACAGGTGGTCATAGTCATCAGCATACACATCTGGAAGCGCCATCATCGTCTGCTTAGCCAAGCCGGACAGTAAGGGGTCCAAACGTGCAACCCTATGCTGGGGAAGCACTTTGTACCGCCGGCACTGCGTTTCAAAGTTCTTTAAGAAACTGTCAATCTGGTCAGTGCCTTCCACGAACTTGGTGAGACTGTGCTGGTCCAGCTTGAGTTCATCTGTGTTGGGTTGGACAGGGGGGCAATAAGCGGGTCTGTTCACTGCCATAGTGATAAACTGCAGCCGCTCCTCCGGTGTCCCTCTGTCTCCCCATGCAGTAATCAGTGCCAACATTTCAGGGGTGAACGGACTGGTAGCCGCAGCAACCAGTACCCCTCCTGTTGCTCTGCTCCAGGGAGGTGCACTCGATCCCTCCAGAGATTCCGCCGCCCCGGCACTGGGTTCCTTCCCTGATCACCGGGTGGCTGTAAAAGGGCAAGCTGAGCCGTATCCTGAGGCTCTGCAAGCCGGGCTTCATAGTCACCGATTGCGTCAACCATGTCTGCGACCTCCTGGTTCTCATAGGGCAGTCCATATTCACGGCACTTGTCCTTCAGCTGAGCTCGGGTCCTCATGTTGGATGAGCCTTCAGCCTCGCTCATGGTTCAGTCGCAGCAGTGAGGTGGTGTTACAACTTGTGTTAACTGTTGCACTACTGTGTGTTCAATATCTTTAGTCCCAGGAACTCGCAATTACCATCAAGTTCCTACTATGTTACAGTATCCGCAGTATAATGTAACACAGAGTCCAGTTCAATCCCACCGCTCTTGCCACCAGTTAATTTATAGAGCTTGTCACGGTAGCTTATGACAAGATATAATGAACACCAAATATTGGGTTTGAACTGAACGAGGCTTAGATACAATAAAATATAATTGATTCCTTAAATAAGTGAACACAGCAATATAGTACAATTAACAGACAAGAAAGATAACACTTACTTAGGGTTGGGGGATGGAGAAGTATCCACTAGCAATTCTCCAGCAATCCCAGTGACATTCAAGATGGTATCAGAAGCACAACTCCAGCAATCCATGACATTCAAGATGGTTATCAGACACAACTCCAGCATAAATCAAAACTGTAGGGTTGACACAGTTTATATACTGTGCAACCCTATTCTTACCATTGAACACAGCCTATTGGTGAACATTATAAACGTGGAGACACAGACTAAACCATGCCTCAGGCAACAATTAGAATGGCAGAATTTGTTGATTGATTAATACTTAATCCCTAGAACATTGGATAACAATCAAGGCAGTTACTTTTTTGATTGCCGTGTAGGCTACGCAGCCGTCTGGCCTTCATGACCTATTAGCCTAGCAAATGGCGTCTGCATTTTCAGAACAGATCCAAAATATAATACATATACATTTAATATTACATATTAATAAATTCCATTCTGGTGGGCTCAGTGGGTCGAACCTTTGCCAGTTTTTAATGCCTTACAGTGACTCACATATTGGCCAAATGATGAACTCTTGCGATCTCAAGAACTGGAGATACAGAAATGCACTTTAAAACATAAAATACATGCTTATAATGAAACATGGGAACAGGGGGAACATACATTTTCAAGGTATAACAAGGTGCAAACCTCATCCTGGACCGCAGTCCAGTAACCCCCTGTCTCTCTGTGAGGTCAGGGGATGGCCATATGGGGTGCAACCCCTTTAATACCGGGCCACCCCCTTTATCCCTCTACAAAGCTGATGGAGCAACTATCAGCCTTTCTGAAAAGGACGACGACAACCTTCTATAACACATGGGAACCTTGGCTGACACGAATGGTAGAATAAATGGGCCCTTACCGATAGAGGAGACAAAGACCAAAATATCCCGCTCCCCCACATGGAAACTGAGTTAGACGGGACTCCCCCCCTCCCCTCTTTTCTAACCCCCCCTCTCTCTTTCTGTTTCTTCCCCTGCATTCATCACAAGGGAAGAAAGGTGTTTACACACAAAAATAAATAAAAACTGTATTAGGCCAAGATATGCATGTAACCATATAAACTGTATCAATGTATTAATGCCTAATAAAAAAAACTTTGTCGAAAAAAAAAAAAAATATTTCCCAAAATATTGTACACATTTCAGTCCATTTTTAAACATACTGAATAAAGACAAGTGAGGATGTAAGGGTACTTACCACAAACAGGAAATGCATCTATTTCTTCCTTTATTGGGGTCACATGTTCCTCTGTGTCTGTCTCTTCTTTCTCTGATTTGATCTCTAAACTCTCTGGTACAACCACTGGGAAACCTGGCAATAAGAAAAGGGAAACCCATCATGTAAAGCTGGGAGTGGGGGCGCTTCTTGTGATTTCACCTCCTCTGATATAGGTATAATACCTCTTGTAAACAAATGTATTACAGGCATACCCCGTTTTACGTACACCCGCTTTACGTACACTCACAAGTACGTACATTTATTTTTAGTTGCACCATACCCCTGTGTACGTACGCGTGCTTCGCGAGTACGGACACCAGGGGGCGGCGTGCGCACCTCAGCACTCCTGCAACCTCCTTCATGCTTGTCTTCATTATGGTTCGTTCGATCTCCCTGTTCCCTCTGCCCTCCCATCTGTCTCCGTTCCCCCTCCCATCTGTCTCCGTTCCCCCTCCCATCTGTCTCCGTTCCCCCTGCACTCACGCTCCATAAAGCAGCAGCTAAACCAGTGATTACGCCCGTGACTCTGCTTCCTCCGCTCTCCTCCTTCTCCCCCCTCCTCCCTCCTCCGAGCTCTGCAAAGCTTTGCATGTGATGTGAATTACGAAGCAACAGTGAGGGGAAGATCTTCTGCTGCAATCTTAGCTTGTGTGTGTGTGTGTGTATGTATGTGACTGAGTGACTGTGTGTGTGACTGAGTGACTGTGTGTGTGTGACTGAGTGACAGTGTGTGACTGAGTGACAGTGTGTGACTGAGTGACAGTGTGTGACTGAGTGACAGTGTGACCGAGTGTGACTGAGTGACTGTGTGTGACTGAGTGACTGTGTGTGACTGAGTGACAGTGTGTGACTGAGTGACAGTGTGTGACTGAGTGACAGTGTGTGACTGAGTGACAGTGTGTGTGACTGTGTGTATGACTGAGTGTGTGTGACTAAATGCGTGTGTGTGTGTGTGACTGAGTGAGAGACAGAGACTGAGTGAGTGAGAGACTGACTGAGTGAGAGAGAGACTGAGTGAGAGAGAGACTGAGTGAGAGAGAGAGACTGCGAGAAGGAGAGAGCTGCTATACAGTACTGACCTGCGTGCGCGCCTCTCACCTCCATTCATTTTATTTGAATAAAGCCACTGTATTTATTTTGGTTAAAAATGCATTATTTACATGCGTATGTTAAAGCGGGGTATGCCTGTATTAGCCCTTCTGGCAGAAAATAACAGAGGTGAAGATATATTATCTTCTTACCTGCTGGTGGTTCTATAAGAAAACAAGATTAGTTTGGGTGTTTGACTCGCATAACTGCAAAATAATCTTCTCTACTCACTTAACAAGTGTGGATCCATGCTGGCAGTGGGCAGTGCTGCTCTGGAGGTGCTGGCAGTGGACAGTGCTGCTCTGGAGGTGCTGGCAGTGGACAGTGCTGCTCTGGAGGTGCTGGCAGTGGGCAGTGCTGCTCTGGAGGTGCTGGCAGTGGACAGCGCTGCTCTGGAGGTGCTGGCAGTGGACAGCGCTGCTCTGGAGGTGCTGGCAGTGGGCAGCGCTGCTCTGG
>WSYH01004255.1:0-30987 GCA_036426205.1 Ascaphus truei
CAATATAAATGTGTCAATGAATATATAGTCCAAGTCAGGAGAACAAAGGAGAGTGTTTGCAGTACAATCACACAATTCTTGTGCTGTGAAGCCAAAAACGCAGGGGTGGGGGCTGCTGTATTGCACAAGCATGACGCTGCTTTAGACACGTTACTTGCATGTTACTGATTGGGATCTCTTCCAAACAACGCAGATTGAGCGAGTGCCTGTACCGAGCTGAGCTGTGCCTACACTGTTGTTTATATCTGCAGCTGCCATTACTGAGTCTAAGGACTCTTACAGCCTATAGCGGCAGCTCTATCAGCAGGAGGCGTTTTGGACTCTCACTCACTATGAGACATACCATCTGGAGGTTCCCCCAGCTGATGGTTGTTAACCACAGCGGTACCGGTATCAAAGAAACCTTACAATTATATTTTATTGTATTCGTCTTGTAAGTGGGCATTGTCTTCCCTCTTCCTTTTAATACATTC
The DNA here is from genome assembly GCA_036426205.1 of Ascaphus truei. Lineage (NCBI taxonomy): Eukaryota > Metazoa > Chordata > Amphibia > Anura > Ascaphidae > Ascaphus > Ascaphus truei. The sequence goes on from WSYH01004255.1 coordinate 474, forward strand.
TATATTTTTGGTAATGCACTAGGGTTGTACTTTTCCCACTTTTCCCTTTGTATGCTGTAAGCACAACTGTAGTCATACACAGTTGGACAGACTTTACTCGCAGAGTCTGGACTTTACTTCGGCTGAGTGGCCATTTTAAACCCTGCATTTATTCTCAAACCCACAGACATTTCACTGTCTGCCTGCATTCTCCACCATATGTGACAAACAGCCCCCATACATAGAGCTGCCGTCTGTCCGGGCTCTGTTTAACACCATAGGATCACAAGGAGCTGACACCAGGTACTTTAAACACAATGTCATTGCTTACAGAGTCAGTGTCTTTATTCACTGAGCCACTCCTGAGCCACTCCTGAGCCACTCCTGAGCCACTCCTGAGCCACTCCTGAGCCACTCCTGAGCCACTCCTGAGCCACTCCTGAGCCACACCTGAGCCACTCCTGAGCCACTCCTTCTCCCTGTGATTAGATCAGCACTCAAAAAGTTACAAATGTTAAAGAACTTAGTGAATCATTCAATCCACTGCAAAAAACATGTCATGTTTCATATACCCGTATTCATGGTACAAAAAACATAGGTCCAAAATTACATAACGAAGCAACATATCAGGGCCCCTGGCTCTTCTCTCAGACTTCACTTAACCTATTAGCTTAACTGTTAAGACTTCTGATGCCACAAGTAAAACGTAGTCTTTAAAGATGACACAGTCTTGTTTTAAAAAACCTCTGGCAAGTTCTCAATCTTTTCTAGCATATTATTTTTGCCATCTGACAAGAATTATATTTCTTTGAAAGGCTTCTCCGCCCAATTGTCCAATCACCATTTCCACTTTCTGAAATTCAGGCTGACGACACATTTGAAACCTGGATTTCATTTGCTTAATAAATTCGTCCAGATCCTTTTCTTCCTTTTCCAGAACCATCCCCTGTAAATTTGGGTAATCAGGGGACACCAGCATTGTATGGCAATGATGTTATGGTTATTGACACTTTGGTTATGTCTCCAGCTGTTTTTTTATTTTTAGAAATTTCTCTATTGCTATTTATCCTGCCTTCTTGTCTACAGCTTAATTTGTTGGCTTTGGGCTCCCCTATCCTATTTGTGACCCCACTTTTGAGCAGCATAAGACATAACCTGCTGTGGAGGCAAGGTGTGTGATGGTCCTGCATTGGTACCCTAAACCCGGTTGAGCCCCTAATGTGGCAAACATCCACCCAACCAAGAGACACCTGCTACCTAGTCTCTTTACACACCTGCTACCTAGTCTCTTTACAATTAACCTGAGCATTAAAAAATATTCCCTGGATGAGGTCAGGCAGGTTCTAGGTTGCGGTCGGGAGATGATGGAGGCAGAACAATACAGTAAATATACAGTTTATTTATCAAAAATACAATTTTATTACACTGATGCATCACCTATAATTGTTGCTAAATACTTTCTAAAAGTTGGTGTGTGCATTGTACATTCTACTTATACAGTATGTTTATAACTCATGGTTGGGATATCGGAATGGGCTTGGTATACCAAGGGTTATTACACCCGCTGATAAAGCAGAATCTCATACATTTTTCAATAACAGTGATAAGGTAGAATTACACAGAATATTCCACTATAACAAGCCATGCCAAAGTTTACTAATGATAAAACAGCACATTAAAACAATAATGCCCTTACAGGAATAAAGATCTTTAATGCATTTATCATCAGAAACCTACTGTATGGCTTTGGCGCTGATCCAAGATGCTCCACTGTCCGTTCGTGCAGACACATCTGTCTGCGATGTTGCAGAGTATCGAGGGTGGGGGGGTTGACCAGGTAGTCACACAGGAAGAAGGACGACGCTCTTGGAATACACACCTTGCATCTCTTGTACAGAGAAGAGCTCTGTGTATTCCTCTCATGGATAAATGGCTCTCTGCCTTAGACCTGTGGGGTGTGGTGATCCACCCCTCTGTGTTGGATCTTCATATCAGGAGCACTCTGGCTGCTATGGAAACTGCATCCGCTCTGTCGCCAGGTCGAAAGTGCATTCATGTGTCCAAATAGATCATTGTGACTACAGAAAAAGACGAGCAGTTGAGCACTAGATCACTGAGCATCAAAGAATCTACAATTAATGACATTGAACCCCATTAATCACAAAACTAATAGAGATACTGTGGTGTAGAGGGGTGGGGGGGGGGGGGGGTGCGGCTGCACTGTGTGTTTGTGTATATTTATTTTTTTATACAATGTTTTACCAGGAAGTAATACATTGAGAGTTGCCCCTCATTTTCAAGTATGTCCTGGGCATAGAGTTATGATGACAAATACATGTGTAATGGGGTTCCCCTGCCCCCCCCCCCCCTCATTACCTCCGCTGCAGGGGGTAATCTCGGGTGCCGCCGGAGTCAAACGGCAGACCCGCCGGTACTGGCAGAAGGTGGGGGCCGAGCAGTGAGCGCTCTGGTGCTCCGGAGACTCCGTGGCGGCCAGCAAGCACAGGGCGCTGCTATGTTTGTCCCCTCGCGCATGCGTAGTGCAGATGCTCGGCGGGAGGCCCCTAGTAGGTCATGCATGCACTGTACACGTGAGAAATGCTGGCCAATGGGAAAGGGCTCTGGGCAGGGACTACAAGTCCCATGAGCCTTAGGGACTCACCACCTGATGCCAGGGAGCAAATAGGGTGTGAGGATTCCCCTTGGGAAGTAGGAAAGGGCTGACAGAGGAGCACGTTGAGTCAGTCGGTGTCAGGAGAGGCTAGGGGTAGGCAGTGAGCATGCAGGTGTCAGTGACCCTTGGCACGAGGCCAGTAATCCCCCCCAGGCTCCAGATTAGGCCCTGAGACCCCTTTAGCTTGTGGCTGCTATAGGGAAAGGCCCCAGGATAGGGACCCTGCCCCAGTAGTGCTGATTAGACATTAGGGACACAGCAGACGCTGCAGACCAAGAGAGAAGAGGCCTGGGACCAGGCTTACTCCGCAGAGGTAGAGACTATCTCCAGGGTGGGATTGCCCCTGACTTACCATAGCTCCAGTGGAGTCCAGGACGTCGCAACAGATATCATGGATCGGCGGATCCTTTTTGAAGATGTTGCAGGCCCGGGTGAAGGAGCGCCCGGCAGGTACCTTAAGCAAAGTGCACAACCCTTTTATAGTATACGGTGCTGATCACGCCAGGGTGGGAGAGTTATACTTGGGGACACTCGGTGGGTTGAGTGACTGAGGGATTTCTGTTTGTTGTGGACACGGTGTGGGGGACACGGTGATGGGTTGTGCCCTGCGAGGTGCGTTGGCTAGTTGTGCTATTAGTGGTAATGTGTCTGTTATATCTTCATGCACCTTACAGTGATAAGCTTATACAGTGATAAGTATATGCTCAGTAAAGGTTGTTCTTGTTTTATTAAACCAAGTATGTGTTTTGGGTTGTGTCCTGTGAGGGGCTCCTCCCGCTCTGTCGGGATCCCTCCCAGGTGGAGGCATTGCACCACGAGTATTGTGAATATATATATACCCCAGGCTCCCAGTGCGGAGGCTTAGGCTCCTGCGAGACATACAGGTACATACAGCATTAGTAGCTTCTGTGTTCAGAGGGAAACAGTGCTTCACATGGTTACAAATACATCGTTACATTAAGTGAACAGGGTTATACATTATATATGTAACACCTATTCCCCCCTCCTACTTGAGATCTGGCTACTACATGGGTGTTCCCAGTGCTGTGAGCTTACCTGTGTGTTACAGAAGGCCTGAGGGCTCCCCTGGTGTTATTTGGGAGCAGCAACAGGGCAGGCATTTCCTATTTAGGGTGCAGCGCCTCCATCCCATGAGGAACCTGGCAGGCAGGATGGTCCCCATAGGCAACTCTTTCTCCTCCAAAGACTACACAGTATATTTGGTACAACTGCATCTTTATTCTGTACACCAAATGGCATCCTCCCCAATCCCTGGAGCAGAAACCCATGGCTTGGGGCCCTAAGAGTCCCTCCTAAGATCCTCTACCTCCTGGCAGAGCAAAGGGAATCCATCCCACTCCCCTGAGGGAGGGAGGACACACACCAACAACCAACACACAATTTAGTGGAGTGCCATCTTTTATTCTGCCAGGCATCACACCAAATACATGTGACACAGTCAGTACCCTCCCCAGGTATGAATGTCCAACTGCTGGTTTAGGCCTGCCCCTGGATATGGCAACATTGTACCCATCCAGGATGCAACTGCAGGCTAGGCCCTGTGCAGGATTGTAACCCCAACACTGCCTGTTCCTATAAGGACTTATAGTGTTGAGGCCAGTGGAAGGCTATAGCTAGGGGCACTGGGCTACATCCTCCCTCTGGTGCTAAATCTCCTCACGACCATGAGGAGCATATTTATGCACCACCAATAACTGTGCCGGCACACAGAATTACAAGACACATAGGAATAACAATACAGTAACATTTTTGGCATAACTGGTTCCTCCTGTCCAGGAGAACCTTCCGCCCGGTTGCAGTACATTTCCTGCTCTATATACTTCCTGCCTCATTATGCAGTACCGCCCCAATATTATAGGCTAAGGCATGTAAATCCCAGGCATTACTGAAATTGCTGTTCTCTGATTGTGTTTGCCCTGGAGCCTGTCTCTTTCTGTAAGTAAATAGGTGGCCTTGATACAGTGTGGGTCAGACAGCTCTCATGCGGCAGCGGTGGGTTTGTATCGTGAGCGGATACCATCCGTTTGTGTCCCGCTACAAAACAGCTGTGAATACTGACCTGGATACATTGAGTGCCCCCATTCACTTATCCTACAGCATATTCCCATCCAAATTAAGCTGCCCCGGTTGCTCATCACAGCAGTGCCTCCAAATGTAGCACCTATTCCCCGCTCCTACTGGAGATCTGGCTTCTACATGGGTGTTCCCGGTGCTGTGAGCTCACCTGATGGTCTTACAGATGGCCTGAGGGCTCAGCTGGTGTTGTGTGGGAGCAGAAACAGGGCAGGTTTTTCCTCCTTAGGGTGCAGCGCATGAGGATCTTGGCAGCCAGGATGGTCCCCATAGACAACTCTTTCTCCTCCAAAGACTACACTGTATAGTTGGTACAACTGCATCTTTTTTCTGTACACCGCATGGCATCCTACCCAATACCTGGAGCAGACACCCATGGCTGGAGGCCCTAGGAGTCCCTGCTATGCTCCTCTACCTCCTGGTGAACAAAGGGAATCCATCCCACTCCCCTGAGGGAGGGGAGACACACACCAACAACCAACACACAATTTTGTGGTGTGCCATCTTTTATACCTGGGGGGAGGGGCTTGTAACCCTGCCCCATAACAGGGCAGGTCCAGGTACTGCCAGGCATCACACTCTATACATGTGACCCAGTCAGTACCCTCCCCAGGTATGACACTCCAACTGCCGGTTTAGGACTGGCAACATATCCAGGCTGCAACTCCATGCATGCACAGTTAAAGATAATATGGAGCCTACGCTAAAAGTGTAGATTAGCGATTTATCGAGCACTTATTGGCCAAAATGCCTACTGCTATTCAGTAAGCCTCGATAAATGGGCGATAAAGGCAGGAATCGCCAAAAATGTCAGCCGTCATAAAAAAATCACCATGTGGGTGGCGATAAGCCACTTATTGGCAGGTTCTGAAACTCGTACAATTCTAGTAGCCGCGATTAGGTTATCGAGGCCTATCGCGGCTCAAGAATGGCGAGTTTCTCTCAAAATCCTCACACCTGAAAAAGTTGGTGTGAGACTGTTGAAAAGCTGCTGAGAGGCAGCGATACAGGACATATATTATGTTGATAGACTTCTGACAAAGCTGGGGAAACCCAGCAAAACGCATAGAGTTCTACAACAGCAGCCAAAGAGGAACTCCTGATAGGTATCTAAGTTTCCGGGTGGGCGAAACCGGAAGTGACACCAGACGGCACCCCACAAAGAATACCAAGGAACATCAAGTGCTACAGAGGTGGTGAGAGTGCCGCCTCTCTGACAAGGCCTTACCTGGCGATTTCCTACTGCTGCAGAGAGAGCTGAACAAAGAGAGAGCCGCCTCTCCCTGCACATATCTCACCAGCGATCAAAAGTTTTTAATCTAAAATGTAATACTAATGTATTGTAGCAGGGGGTCTCCGGAGCAGAACACAATTGATTTGAGGTCCGTGAGCCCCTGCTTCCTGAGATACAGGCCCCTTTATGGGGTGCATTTTATGGGGTGCATTTTATTTTATTCCCATGGTCACGTGACGTGAGACATTTAAATGAATAGGAGATACTGGCACCCCATAACGGGGCTTGTATCTCGGGAAGCAGAGGATCCTCGGAGCTCAAATCAATGTGGTTCTGCTCTGGAGACCCCCTGCTCATCTACACTAGTATTAAAATGTATATTCAAAAAGCTTCATTACCTTAGCGGCTAGCCGCTAAGGCAATGAAGGGCTTAAAACTCATAAGCCTGTTTCTTGGGGCAGAGGGGTGGATGAAGGGGGTAGTAGTACCAGGGTGGGTGATTAGGCCTGCCTGGAAGGTTGTTGGAGGAGTTAACCCCTTCACTACCATAGCTGTGGGAACCGCTTTCTTTAATGTTCTTTCTTCATCTGTCAATCCAAAGTGACCAGGTTACATTAGTTCAAAAGGATGTGACATCATCCCTTAAAGTGATGTCACATCCTTTTGAACTAATGTGACCTATCACATGATACTGTACATGAACCAATGGGATTATCTTCAATTCTCGCCCGTTTTGGGAATTTTGCTATCACAGGTAATCACGGCTTTCTGCATACCATGATAGCAACGCTCAAAAAACAGACGAATTAAATGGCCCAGCGATTTGTTTTTTATGAACGCTTATAACATAGGCCCATATATATTATAGGCGTATGTAACAGTTATGTACGCTCCCACTTACAGTATACGCAGCCATAGCTACTCCCACCAGGCTAAGCTTTAAACTAGCTTTAATTCCCAGTTCCTCAAAGCTCCATTATTGACTTAACGATGCGCTAACTTAAGTTAACATGTCCTTCATAACGTGACGTTTAGTGCGTTTTTTGTTAAGACGGGGCATTGCATTAGCTATAAAGGTCGTTATAGATAATCATACTGTACAGTATGCAAAAGACACATTCCTCTTAACATTGCAAATCCACAGACCTCCATTACAGTTAATGCGGATATTTAACAATGCGCTAGTTAGGTCAATGCTAACGTTTGAGTCAATCACATCCAGATCCTTAATGAAGCAGCAAGTTATCGTAAACATATGTAACGGTCAGACCCCCCCCACCCAATCTCATATGGGCCCCTATGTGAGGAAACTGCCCCCAGTTACATGTTATGTTATGTGGTGCACCTGCTGGCTCACAGGACTCCTGAGTCTCCCGCTGGATGGTATTGGGGAATTCATCAGGACTGGCTCGTGAGGTAGTGCTGAGTTCTTACTCACAGTTGGTACAGCGCCTCCATCTCTTCCAGGTCCCCATGACAGCAGGGAGGAGTGTCTGGAAGAGAACCCCTGGGTGCAACTTCTCCCTGATTAACTCCAGTCTCAGGCAAGAAGGGTCTTTGAATCAAGGGCATCTTTATTGCCATCTTGCATGGCAGACTGCCCATCATAGCGGCCGGTACTTATCCGCACATCAGCATGGTTGCTCGCCTCAAGGAAGTTCCCTCCTGACTCTATAATTTAGTTAGGGATATCTCTACCACCTCTCCCCTAAGGGAGGGCCACAATCTGTGCCAGAGCCCTGACACAGTGTGGGGTCTGTTTGTCACTCTCTGCAACTGACACTTGAACTTCACAGACTTGATTCCAGACAGAACAGACTTGAACTGCTAACTTTAGGAAGTGATGCGTAATATATAGCTTCCAGAAGGCCCACCCCTGTGTCACTGTTAGTGGACACAGAGCATGCTGTCACTTCCTTTGCTACATATTAGCATACATACCTCATAGGGTTTTGAGGCCAATCCTCATGATGACTTCTGGCAAACCTGCCCTCTTAACAGGAATTTATTGCACAGAAGGAGAGAGGCATGTAACCCCAAAATTACACAGGACTACACATAAGTTTATCGAACAAGGGGGATGGGAAGGGAGGGGAAACCCTCGCTACTGCTGGCTGGAAATGACTGGTGGAGGTGCTACTATCAGGGGAAAACTAGAATATGGAGTACACAGAAGAGAAGGAGCCCCAAGGAGAGCACTCATCCACTGTATATTATAGCCTGGTGTACCTAGGAACCGAGGGATGTTGGGGGAGAATGGGTGAACTAAAACATGTGTGTATTTATTTGAGTCGTGACTCAGAACAGTAAAATAGTGGGGGGAACGCTGTAGGTCAGGTATAATACCCTGAAGAACCAGTGTACAGTGAATTAAAATGGGGACAAAATGAACCGAAATAGTACACACTCAACTGTCCAAGCTACTGAGGTAATGCTAGGGCCAGGTGTCCCATATATATCACCACAATATATAGTGTATGATATTAATGTAACCCAAAAGTTAGGGATATGGACAGTACGGTGCCAAGGTAGAGTATTATTATTTACCAATTGACACCTGCTTAGCCCTGTATATGCTCAGATCAGTGCTTGTCAGTAGTTGTTAAAGCAGTGCACATATAGTGCCTGTTAACGTGTGATGATCCAGAGCACAAGGTCTGGATAGGTGCTTTCACAGATAGGTAGTCACAATGAGCATCTTCATAATCCTATGTCACACAGTACATTAGGGCATAGTGATATCAGTGATACCTATAACAGTACACAAGTAGTGTCTGTTTACATGAAGAGATCAAGGGTAAGGACCCTAAGGTGTCATGTATATGTCAGACAGTGTAACAAACAAGATCAGTACCTGCTATAACAGTACACAAGTAGTGCCTGTTTACATGAGACCTGTGAACATGTATACTCCAAGCCGTGTAGGGGCTGGCGTTAACAGTTGCTAAACGGTGTATGCGTGATGTCCATTAGTGTAGAGCATATAGTCACACATACATACCAGACAGTACTGTTTTGTCAAAGCTGTACTAGCGAAACGTACGTCGGCGATTGATGACGTCATTAGTCAGAGGGGCAGGACATGCGCTTGCGGTCGGAGCGCTTCCTATCCCCCGTAGCCTCAGATATGGGGCTCTACTATTGCAGCTACGTTTATTGATTTTAATACCAGGCGCACCTCAGGCTGATATAAGAGAGCACAAAGCACGTTGCTGAAGGCGCCCAGCCTTACTTTATGAGGTATGCCTGTCTTTGATGGACAAATGAACCCCGTGATTTACACACACTCCATGTAAACAGGCACTACTTGTGCACTGTTCTAGATATCACTGATCTGGTTTCTATACTGTCTGGTATGTATGTGTGACTATATGCTCTACACTAATGGACATCACGCGTACACCGTTTAGCAACTGTTAACGCCAGCCCCTACACGGCTTGGAGTATACATGTTCACAGGTCTCATGTAAACAGGCACTACTTGTGTACTGTTATAGCAGGTACTGATCTTGTTTGTTACACTGTCTGACATACACATGACACCTTAGGGTCCTTACCCTTGATCTCTTCATGTAAACAGACACTACTTGTGTACTGTTATAGGTATCACTGATATCACTATGCCCTAATGTACTGTGTGACATAGGATTATGAAGATGCTCATTGTGACTACCTATCTGTGAAAGCACCTATCCAGACCTTGTGCTCTGGATCATCACACGTTAACAGGCACTATATGTGCACTGCTTTAACAACTACTGACAAGCACTGATCTGAGCATATACAGGGCTAAGCAGGTGTCAATTTGTATATAATAATACTCTACCTTGGCACCGTATTGTCCATATCCCTAACTTTTGGGTTACATTAATATCATACACTATATATTGTGGTGATATATATGGGACACCTGGCCCTAGCATTACCTCAGTAGCTTGGACAGTTGAGTGTTTACTATTTCGGTTCATTTTGTCCCCATTTTAATTCGCTGTACACTGGTTCTTCAGGGTATTATACCTGACCTACAGCATTCCCCCCCACTATTTTAGTGTTCTGAGTCACGACTCAAATAAATACACACATGTTTTAGTTCACCCATTCTCCCCCAACATCACTCGGTTCCTAGGTACACCAGGCTATAATATACAGTGGATGAGTGCTCTCCTTGGGGCTCCTTCTCTTCTGTGTACTCCATTCTCTACACATAAGTTTCACATAGCATTTAAGATACAGCTCTCTATTTTACTATGATTACAGCCACTGCCTTTTAATTCTAACATTGCTTACATCTAAAGCTGTTGTATATCCTGTATTACAATCATATACATTAAATTATAGTATAAAATAATTAATTCATAAACAAATAGCTGGAATAATGTTTTATGTGTGTTCAAATGTGAAGTATACAGTGTGTGATCATCCTCAAGTCCACAACACTTTGAAATACATTTTTGCTATTGTTAGAAAACTGATTAATTGTAGAATGTAATATCTAATGAGGGTGAAGGAAAATAAAATGTATTATGGCAGTACCTTTATTATATACTTTGTTTGCTAACGTAACTGACTGAGTAAGTGGCAGAATATTTGTGTAGAAGCCTTCTGGGCTGCTTTTGCCTCATAACTGTGTGAAAGCGTAGAAATAAAATCAATGAGTCAAGGGTTCAAAGTAACAACGTGAGTTTATCTGCACCAAGGCACAATTTGAGAGAAAAGAATTCCAAAAAAGAACTCATGCCTCTGAAGAAATATTGCTTAGTATCACATTTTTATACATTTCAAAAATTAGTAATACACCCCTTAAGGGGCTGGCTTAGAGATAAATAATAATATGATGACATACAAAAATACATAAATATGCTTTACATTGCTATATTCTTATCCTATATATCACCATAATGTGGGCCGCCCTTAACCTGCTGACGTTAAGGTTTAGCCCTGTGTGTTACTGTATCTGTCATATAACAGAACCTAAGGTCAGCAGAATTATCTAAGGCAGGAAAAACCTCTTACGAATGCTATTTTCAATTCTATCATGAATATCGTAGGAATTACACAAGGGCGGGTTACATCTAGAAGCGATACACAGAAGAATCAAATATTCACAGATCATACACGAATAAAACAGATAAGCATTCATACAAGCAAACACTCAAAATGGCGGTTAGGCCAAAATGGAGGTGATGATAGCCACACACATTATCTCAATCTTCACAACTGTGTCTCCTTCCATCTATGATGAGGTGTTGTGTGTTGCAAACTTGCTTGCTATGGAGAGGAATCATTTCCCACTGACACTGCAGTATAGCACCATCAATGCTGTCATCATTCATAGCAGGTGCAGGAACATGTGCCACATCAGGTGTAGGAAGAGGTGCCACAGCTGGTGCAGGAACAGGGGCCACAGCAGGTGCAGGAATAGGTGCCACAGCAGGTGCAGGAACAGATGCCACATCAGGTGCAGGAACAGGTGCCACAGCTGGTGCAGAAACAGGTGCCACATCAGGTGCAGGAACAGGTGCCACAGCTGGTTCAGAAACAGGTGCCACATCAGGTGCAGAAACAGGGGCCACAGCAGGTGCAGGAACAGGGGCCACAGCAGGTTCAGGAACAGGGACTACAGCAGGTGCAGGAACAGGGGCTACATCAGGTGTAGGAACATGTGCCACAGCAGGTGCAGGAACAGGTGCCACAGCAGGTGCAGGAACAGGGGCCACAGCAGGTGCAGGGACAGGTGCCCCAGCAGGTGCAGGGACAGGGGCCACAGTAGGTGCAGGAACAGGTGCCATAGCAAGTGCAGGTAAAGGAGATGGATGTTCCCCTAATAGAGTTCCTACCTCTGTCAAATTTAAGATGACATACTCCTCACCCTCTGACTGTGAAGTCTCCATTGAAGACCCTTTGAGGCAGGTGCTTGATGTGTGTGTGTGTGTGTGTGTGTGTGTGGTGTTTTGTGTGTGTGTGTGTGTGTGTGTGTGTGTGTATAAAATTAAATTGGCACATTATATAATACATGTATAGTATATATTTGTGGAAGTTGTTAAATGTATACAATTGTTTTTACTGTAATTTGTTTATTTTAATTGTCCAATCTTAAGCTAATGATACATATAATTTTTTTAAATTTGTATTTAAACTCTTGAGTGAATTGCAAGCATTTGTAAATGGCTAATATTAGCCTATTAATCAAGTAACTAAAGTGAACATATTACAATTATCTTCAAAAAAAGTTGGATGTCTTTTTAGAAGTGAAAGGGAAATGGGGATATACTGTGCCAAACAAGTATACAGTATATGTGAAGGATGTTGATACAAGGAGAATGCTCCTCCACACAGCTTTAAGGGCTATATTCAATCAAATCCAGAGTGCTTAGTCCTTTTTATGTTCATCTGAAGTACTAACCAGTTTGTAAATAAGCAGCACTGCCAGAATTAGGTGATCATCCAGTATTTAATATGCTCTGATGAACATTTTTCACTTTGTGAATTAATTATCACAGTTTGATTTCCAACAGGTTCACTTTGCCAAAAAGTCCTTTAAAATAATTGAATAGCTGCTTTTTTGGTGTTTTCATTAATGGATACAATTAGCAAACTAGGATTAACTCCTGTTCTCATTAAACTGCTGGAGAAAGACTCAGGGCTAGAGATTGGCGAATCAGTCCAAATCCGTTTCCGGGATTTTTCCGAATTTGCCATTCAAAATTCATTCCGCGGTGTAAAATCCGCCGATGAATTGTTACTGTTTCAATCGGCGTGGATTAATCCAAAACCGCCATTGCCTACAATCTTCTGATGGATTTTAACAATACATCTGCGGACTACGGAATCCGCTGATGGATTGTAAGAATCCAATGCGAGGATTCAATAATCCACATGCGCATTGTTGAATCAGCGGAATGGATTCTTAAAATTTGTCAGTGGATTGCAGACTCAGCGGATGGATTGTCAGTGTTAAAAAAACAAAAAAATCCTCAAATAACGAATCACCATTTTTGAGACTGACCCGCTGAAATCCGCAGACCAAAGGAACCAGCCGATCCAAATCCACCCCCAAAATTTGTCCATTTCGTCTCAGGACCATATTTATTAAGCAGCTTCTGGTCCACAAAAAGGTGTCTTCTGTAAGAGATGGGAAACATTTTCACAGAAATTCAAATCCGCAGCAAATTTGCAAATTCCTTTCTGCCGCAGATTAAAAAGACAAGGACAGAAAGGCCCAACGCAACATATAATACAATTATTATTATAATAATATAATTACATATAATACAATTATTATTACAAGGTCAAAAAGACAGATTAATTTCTTTTTTATATCTGAAAATCCGCAGATGGATTTAGATTTTTAAAAATCCATTTGCGGTTTCCAAACCCTGAAATATGTTTCTTAAGATATTCATTAGATAACTGGGAGATATGCTAATGAGATTTGCAAAGTATATTTAAAAGACTCCCCCCACACTTCTTAAAATAATCTCCATAAGACCTATATGTACAAATCTAAGGCACCTTGTGAGGGAGTGGGTACTGTCAGGCCCAACAGCATCAGAACCCACAACCTTGGCTATTGCAGGACAGCAGCTCTAGCAGTGTGAGTAAACCAGCTGGTAGTCTTCCGCAGTTTCCAGATGTCATCTGGGTCTCTCACGGAGACTGCAGCCTGTAACCAGCGTCCAGACTGTCTGAGGATCGTATATGGCAGGCACTACGTTGTCGTTCACTGTTACAGTGAATTTATCCCTGATAAAGTAGCACTTTATAGCTACGAAACGCGTAGGATTAATCTTTGTTTTATACTGGTACCTTTTTATGCCTCCCGTAACATTTTTGCATACCACCTTACAAGGTAGTGTCAGGCATTTTTCTCTGTGTACCATTCCTAAGTTACACCGCTCGGGTGTATACTGCTGGAGATACGCCCTCCCGTGTGACATCACACGGATGCGCGGACACTGAGGTGAACCGTCACTGCCAGTCGCCGGTCTCCTCGACTGGGATCTGAACACCTCTCTGTGTTCTCTTGTTATTAACTACTGGCTGATGGCCACAGAGACTTTCCTCAATCACACACATAGTGTGTGTTACCGGACTGAGGACTTTTCCCACCAACGTCACGTGAGTGACCCAGACGACAACGTAGTGCCTGCCATATACGATCCTCAGACGATCTGGATGCTGGTTACAGGCTGCAGTCACCGTGAGAGACCCAGATGACATCTGGAAACTGCGGAAGACTACTTACCAGAGAGATCTCCTTCTAATATCCACCCTGATGTCAGCTGTGTGGTAAATTCGTGTATTGATACATGTACATGCGAATGTTCTTTTATATTGATGTACGCAGAATACTTACCTTCTTTTAAACTAAACAAGTTTAGATATACTTCACTATTTGCGTTTTGCGCTTTTTTCTTGTCTTTCTGCTCTACTGTACCTGGTGGAGTGGAGAAAGTGTGAAGATAGTGCAGAAGTTTCGTGAGCACTTCTGAAGGCTTCAAGACTTTTAAAATAAATAATACATAATAAAACAAGTAGTCAACAAAAATGTAAATAAGACAATCTTTTTTAAAGGGCCTCACACTGAGGTCACTTTAAAAAAAAAGGTCATATTAGGGGGAATCTGCAATTTAATATTGTCCATTTTTATTTCTGTTTTCTCTTTGATTTAGTGAATTCTAAATATATTTGATTTATCTCTAATAATATGCCTTGTGTTGCAATCATTATTTGTTCTTTATATAATTACAATGTATACCTTCTGGTTGCCATGCTCCTTTATCTTTATAGATACATAATGAATGTTTGAATTATTCCGTATCTCTGCCTTTACATTGGGATGAAATATATAAATCAACTATTCAAATATATGTTTTAAATATCTAAGAATACACCATTCTATTTTCTCCAAAAAATCAAATGAATTATTGCTAAATGCCCTAAATAAATGAGCATGAAATTGAGGGTTGTCAGTATTTTAATGAATTAACTGATGGTATTCAGATGATTCTGACCTAAAGGAGAGGTATAATTACAACACAGCTCTTCGTACCTTTGTACTCCTTAAGAAAGCACAGTTTGGTATGAAACGTGTGGGAGGATATTTTGTGTCTGTTTTGTTGTTTGTTTCATGTTTTTTATTATGTAATTTAATAAATCTTTTTTATTCAATTGCTGGTGAGGTCCTATATTTTCTTTTGGGTCCGCTGTTTCACCAATCCTATATTTTCTTCTTGGTACTTACCTGCATTTGGTGTGACGCACTCAGGCAGTGCTGGTTCAGTTATTTTACATCCCAGGCAGATTCAGCGGTGTGCCGATCAAGGGGGAGACGGTGTCAGACAGGAGGCAGCTCAGCTCCACACCGCATACCAGATTGGACACAGGGTAAGACTACAGAATCCAGGTTACATTGTGGAGGTGACATATTTACCTTCACTAAGAACCTGGTGATTTGTCTTTCTCACGTGTCTTCTTGGTTTTCTTTCCCCTCGGTCATTTGGGCTTGCGACTTATCATTTTGGACAAACAGTACTTATCCAAATGGTGTGCTGCTATAATTTTCAACCAGTAGTGGTTCTCCTTGAGCTTTAACTCAGCTCTTTTTTGCTTTGCCAGCTGGCTTCAGCCTCTTGAGTGGTATGTGTTTCTTGCAGTTTTCTCACAGAATATCCTCTCTTCCGTAAAAAGAAGTGTACCTGGAACCTGCAAAACACGTCCCTACAAACCTATGTGCAAAGATATTGATAGTCAGGAGTTTATCTTGTGCTTCCCACAGGTGCTCAGGGAGCTGTAGTTTGCCCTCATATATTACATGAGAGAGTGGACAATGAGGGAGGCATTCTTCCACCTCTTTAGTGCAGGAATAATGATGGTCATGAAGTTAATTGACTCCACGGTGCCAGAGGACTCCCCCCCACTGAGCCCCAATTCCCTGGGCTCCTTTTGGCTGAGGATCTCAAAACTACCGCCCTTCCCTGTGGGATTTATCCTCATCATACACGCTACTTGTGACCCTGGTGTAGAATGTTCAGGGTAGCTGGTGGTGGTTGGGTAGAGGTACTGGCCCCCTGAGTTACTTTGTGGGTTACAGAGGCCCCACTTCCTCCACCATCACCTGGAAAGATGGGATATTTCTGGAGTCTGCAGCACTATTGGGAGGGATCTCCTCAGTACCCCATTGGGAGGGTACAGTCCAGCTGGAGCCCAAATGAGACTCCCCACAGAGAGGGCCCACTTCAGATGCCTCCCCAATATAATTTGGGGCGCTCGCCACAACACCCCCCCCCCTGATATACGCTACCCTCGCTCCATCCATTATACCCCCAACAACCCCCTTAATCCCACTCCCAGAGGCATCTATGGGGGTCAGCCCTATTTCTTCCCACTCCTTTATTAATATATTTCAAATATCCGGTACATTATGTTTTTTCTAAATCCTGAAATGTATTCTGTTCTTATTTTTGTTAAATAATTTTTTTAAAACTTTTTTAAACGTTGTTTGTGGCATTGTTCTCAAAGGCATTAAAATGCTCAATGCATGCCTTGAGTCTTCTGTCTTGGCACGCGTGTCATTCACCAGGAAATGGCATTTCACAGAAGAGCTAATTTTTTCTAACCTTTTGAGCCAAAGCATGACATTTTAGAGAGAGGAATTTGGCTACCCCGGGGAACTTGTAGCTATGTGGGGGAGGTTCGGGTTAAGGTGTATATTTTGTCTCTTGAAACAATCAAATTGAAGGGAGGCATTAAATGAAATACAGAGCAGGTGGAAATATTTATTTTTATTAAAGGTGATTACAGTTTGATTACAGTTTGAGACAGTGCTGTGCAGAATATTTCTATCTACAGTATAATAAATCTATCTATTTATATGTGCTGTCCCAATGTAATCCTTTAGAAGGTAAAAGTTAAGAAACATGAATATGAATATCACATTATTACAATAGTACTAAAAGTTAAAAAAAGAAATGTTAAAATATAGTTGTTTTCGACTTCCATCGACATGATCTTCTGGCTGTTGATTTGAAACTTCCATATCTGAAAAGAAAAATGATAAATAATTGTATGTGCTGTACACAACAAAATACTGTGCAGAGAGACCTTGCTCACACCCCTTGATGGTAAGTGAGTGCTGCCTAAGGAGAGTAGCAGATGTAAACATAAAGGTGTACCTAGAGGAGGTGCAGAAGATCCCTGATGTAGGCGCACTGCAGACCTTTATGTAATAATACGGTCAGAGGTGAAAAAAATGTGTATATATATATATATATATAGCCATGCATAATAATGGTATATTGCTTTCCTCTCTGTTGGCAGTAAGTCCTGGTAAGAACAGGTATGCCAGCAGTAGTTATGGAGGATTTCCCTCAAAGAGGCCAGGGAAGGCTAAAGCTAGGGGCACTGGGCTACAATCCCTCCCTCTGGTGCTAAATCTCCTCAACACCATTAGGAGCATATTTATGCCACCAATAACTTGCCGTCACACAGAATTACAAGACCCATAGGAATAACAATACAGTACATTTTTGGCATAACTAGGTTCCTCCTGTCCAGGAGAACCTTCCGGCCCGGTTGCAGTTACTTTCCTGCTCTAGTTATACTTCCTGCCTCATTATGCAGTACCCCGTACCACACCCAAGGCAACCAAATTTATATGCTAAGGGCATGTAAATCCCAGGCATTACTGAAATTGGCTGGTCTCTGATTGTGTTTGCCCTGGACCGTCTCTTCTGTAAGTAAATGGTGGCCTTGTACAGTGTGGGTCAGACAGCTCTCATGCGGCAGTCGTTGGGTTTGTATCGTCGTGACGGATACCATCCGTTTGTGTCCCCCGCTACAAACAGCTTGAATACTGCCCTGTAATACATTGAGTGCCCTCCATTCACTTACCTACAACGCATATTTCCCATCCACTTAACGCTTGCCCCGGTTGCTCATGCATAATCAAAAAAACATCATTTCCAAGAAAAAAAACGGAGAGCCTCCAATGTAGCACCTATTTCCCCGCTCCTACCTGGAATCTGGCTTCTACATGGGTGTTCCCGTTCTGTGATCTCACCTGATGGTCTTAACAGATGGCCTGAGGGCTCAGCTGGTTATGTGTGGGAGTCAGAAACAGGGCGGTTTCTCCTTAGGGTGCGCGCATGAGATCTTGGCAGCCCGGATGGTCCCCCATAGACACTCTTTCTCCTCCAAAAAGACTACTGTATAGTTGGTACAACTGCATCTTTTTTCTGTCCTCCGCATGCTCCTACCCAATACCTGGAGTCAGACACCCATGGCTGGAGCCCTAGGAGTCCCTGCTATGCTCCTCTACCTCCGGTGACAAGGGAATCCATCCACTCCCCTGAGGGAGGGCGACACACACCAACAAACCACACACATTTTTGTGGTGTGGCCTCTTTATAACCTGGGGGAGGGGCTTTAACCCTGCCCCATAACAGGATTCCGGTACTGCAGGCATCACACCATACATGTGACGCCATCAAGACCCTCCCCCTGGTGTAAGTTGAAGGAATGGGGGGGGGGGATGTGGGGTGTGGGGGGAAAAGGGGAGGGAGGTGGGGTGGGTATTACACTCACACCTGCGTCCTTTTTAGGACTGGCAACATACCCGGCTGCAACTCCATTCATCACATTTAAGATAATATGGCGGCCTACCTAAAGTGTAATTCGCGAGTTATCGAGCACTTATTGGCCAAAATGCCTACTGCTATTCAGTAAGCCCTCGATAAATGGGCCGATAAAGGCAGGAATGGCCAAAATGTCAGCCGAATCATCAAAAAATCACCATGTGGGTGGTCGATAAGCCACTTATTGGCAGTTCCTGAAAAACTACGTACAATTCTATAGCCGCGATTCAAGGTTATCGAGGCCTATCGCGGCTCGATGGTGGCGATTTTCTCTCAAAATCCTCACACCTGAAAAAGGTTGGTTTGAGACTGTTGAAGAAGCTGCTGGAGGCCAGCGATACAGACATATTTATGTTGATAGACTTTCTGACAAAGCTGGGGAACCCAGCAAAACCATAGAGTTCACAACAGCATCCAAATGAGGAACTCCTGATAGGTATCTAAGTGTCCGGTGGCGAAACCGGAAGTGACACAGACGCACCCCAGCAAAAGAATACCAGACATCAAGTCTACGAGGTGGTTAGGTGCCGCCTCTCTGACAAGGACTATACCTGGCCCGATTTCCTACTGGCTGCAGAGATAGCTGAACAAAGAGAGATCCGCCTCTCCCTGCACATATCTCACCAGCGACTCAAAAGTTTTAATCTAAATGGTCATACATAATGTATTGTAGCCGGGGTCTCCGGAGCATAACACAATTATTTGGAGTCCGGAGCCCTGCTTTCTGAGATAGCAGGCCCCTTTAGGGGGTGCATATTTATGGGGTTCATTTTTATTTATTCCCATGGTCCGTGACGTGAGACAATTTAAATGCTAGTAGGATACTACTGGCACCCCATAACGGGGCTTGTTCTCTGGAAGAGGGCAGAGTATCCTCCGATCTCAAATCAATGTAAAGTTCTGCTCTGGAGACACCCCTTCTCTCTACACTAGTATTAAAATGTATATTCAAAAAGCTTCATTACCTTAGTTAGCGGATAGCCGTAAGCAATGAAGGGCTAAAACTCATAAGCCTGTTTCTTCTTGGGGCCGAGGGTGGATTAAGGGGGTAGTAGTACCAGGGTGGGTGATTAGGCCTCCCTGGAGAGTTGTTGAGGCGTTAACCCCTTCAAACTACCAATAAGCTGTGGGAACTCTTTCTTTAATGTTCTTTCTTCATCGGTCCTTATCAAAAAGTGACTCAGGTTACTCCATTAGTTCAAAGGATGTGACTCATCCCTTAAAGTGATGTCCCATCCTTTTGAACTAATTGACCTTCCATGATACTGTACATGAACAATGGGATTATCTCAATTCTCGCACCGTTTTGGAATTTATGGCTTATCACAGGTAATCACGGCTTTCTGCATACCCTGATTACCGCTCAAAAAAACAAAGACGATTAAATGGCCCACGATTTGGTTTTTTATAACCTTAAACATAGGCCCATATATATTATAGGCGTAATGTTACCGTTATTACGAACTCGCACTTACCGTATACGTCAGCCATAGCTACTAAAAAAAACCCCAGGCTAAGCTTTAATGAGCTTTATTCCCAGTTCCTCAAGAGCCCCTATGTGACGTAACGATGCGCTAAACTTAAGTTAACATGTCCTTCACATACGTGACGGTAGTGCGTTTTTTGTTAAGACACGGGGCAGTGCATTAGCTATAAGGTCGTTATAGATAATCCAATACGTGTACAGTCTTGCAAAGACACATTCCTCTTAACATTGCAAATCCACAGACCTCCATTACAGTTAATGCGGATATTTAACTGCGCTAGTTAGTCAATGCTAACTTTGAGTCAATCACATCCCAGATCCTTAATGAAGCAGCAAGTTCTCGTAACATAGTAAACGTCAGACCCCCCCCACCCAATCTCATATGGGCCCCTATGTTAGAACCTGCCCCCAGTTACATTTTATGTTATGTGGGGGCACGCTGCTGGTCTCACAGACTCCTGAGTCCTCCCCCTGGATGTATTGGGAATTCATCATGGACTGGCTCGTGAGGGTAGTGCGGAGTTCTTACTCACAGTTGGTACACACACAAAAGCGCCTCCATCTCTTCCAGGTCCCCATTACAAGCAGGATGAGTGTCTGGAAGGAACCCCTAAGGGTGCACTTCTCCCTGATTAACTCCATTCTCATGCAAGAATGGCTTTGAATCAAGGGCAATCATGTTATTGCCATCGGCATGGCAGACTGCCCCATCATAGCGGCCGGTAACTTATCACCCGCTACATTAGCATGGTTGCTCGCGCCTCAGAAGTTCCCTCTGACTCTATACTTTAGTTAGGGATATCTCCTACACCTCTCTCCCCTACGGGAGGGCACATCTGTGCCAGAACCCCTGACACAGTGTGGGGTCTGTTTGTCACCCTCTGACACTGACACTTGAACTTCACAGACTTTATTCCAGACAGACAGACTTTAACTGCTAACTTTGGAAGTGATGCGTATAATAGCTTCCCAGAAGGCCCCCCTGTGTCACGTTAGTGGACACAGAGCATGCTGCTCACTTTCCTTTGCTACATATTATCTACATACCTCATAGGGTTTGAGGCCATCCTCAATGATGACTTCTGGCAACCTCCCTCCTAACAAGGAATTTATTCACAGAAGAGAGAGGCATGTAACCCCAAAATTCAAGGACTACACTAAGTTATTTAAGTTTAATCGACAAGTGGGATGGAAGGGAGGGGGAAACCCTCGCTACTTGCTGGCTGGAACCTGACTGTTGGAGGTGCTACTTCAGGGAAACTAAATTGGAGTACACAGAAGAAAGATCCCCAAGGGAGCATCATCCACTGTATATTAATAGGCTGGTGTACCTAGGAACCAGAGGGATGTTGGGGGAGAATGGGTAACTAAAACATGTGTGTATTTATTTGAGTCGTGACTCAGACAGTAAATAGTGGGGGAACGCTGTGGTCATGTATAATAATACCCTGAAGACCAGTGTACAGGACTTAAAATGGGGACAAAATACCGAAATAGTACACACTTCAACTGTCCAGGCTAAAAACTGAGGTAATGCCTAGGAGCCAGGTGTTCCCATATATATCACCACACTATATAGTGTATGATATTAATGTAACCCAAAAGTTAGGGATATGGACAGTACGGTGCAAGGTAAGTCTTATTCTTTACCATTGACACCTGCTTAGCCCTGTTTGCTCAGATCAGTGCTTGTCAGTAGTTGTTAAAGTCAGTGCCATAGAGTTCTGTATAACGTGTGTATCCAGAGCACAGTCTGGATAGGTAGCTTTACAGATAGGTAGTCACAATGAGCTCTTCATATCCGTATTTCACACAGTACATTAGGGCATAGTGATAGCAGTGAGACCTATAACAGTACACAGTAGTGTCCTGTTTACATGAAGAGATTCCAAGGGTAAGGACCCTCAATGTGTCATGTTATTCAGACCAAAAAATTGTTAACAAACAAGATCAGTACCTGCTATAACAGTACCAGTAGTGCCTGTTTACAATGAGACCTTTGCACATGTATACTCCAAGCCGTGTAGGGCGGTGCGTTACATTTGCTAACGGTGTAGCGTGATGTCCCTTAGGTGTCGAGCATATAGTCACACATACATCCCAGACAGTCCTAGTTTTGTCAAAGCTGTACTAACTAGCGAAACGTACGTCGGCCGATTGCATGACGTCATTATCCAGAAAGGGCAGGACCTGCGCTTGCGGTCGGAGCGCTTCCTAATCCCCCAGTAGCCCTCATATATGGGGCTTCTACTATTGCAGCTACGGTTATTGATTTTATAAACCAGGCGCAACCTCAGGCTGATTATAAGAGAGGCACCAAAGCACGTTGCTGAAGGGCCAGCCTTACTTTATGAGGTATGCCCTGTCATTTTGATGGACATGAACCCCGTGATTTACACACACTCCATGTAAAAGCACTATTGTGCCCTGTTTCTAGATATAACTGAACTGTTTTTCCTATAACTGGTCCTGGTATGTATGTGTGACTATATGCTCTACTACACTAATGGACAAAAAATAACACGCGTACAACCGGTTTAGCAACGGTTAACAACGCCACCCGCTACAACGGCTTGGAGTATCCATGTTCACAGGTCCAGTAAAACAGGCAACTAACGTTGTGTACTGTTATAGCGGGGGCTGGATCTTGTTGTTCCTGTCCCGACATACACATGACACCTTACTAGGGTCCTTACCCTTGATTCTCTTCATTGTAAACAACACTATCTGTGTCTGTTTTAGGTATCACTGATATCACTTGCCCTATGTACCTGTGTGACCGAGGATATTGAAGAGCTCATTGTGACTACCTATCTGTGAAAGCACCTATCCAGACCTTGTGTCTGATCAATCACACGTTAACGGCACCTATTATGTGCACTGCTTTAAACACAATCATCGACAACTGAATCCTAGCTATAACAGGGCTACGCAAGGTGCCAATTTGATTTATAATAATCTCTACCACTTGACCTATTGTCCAATCTTATCCTAACTTTTGGGTTACATTAAATATACCTAACATATTCTGGTGAATATATGGGACACCCTGGCCCTAGCATTACCTCAGTAGCTGGGACAGTTGATTGTTTACTATTTCGGTTCAATTTGTCCCCCATTTTAATTGTCTTACAATGGTTTTCAGGGTAATAACTGACCTGCTACAGCATTCCCCCCACTATTTTAGTGTTCTGAGCACGACTCAAATAAATACACCAGTTTTAGTTCCCCATCCTCCCCCAACATCACTCGGTTCCTAGGTACACCAGGGCTATAATATACAGTGGATGAGTGCTCTCCATTGGGCTCCTTTTCTCTTCTGTGTACTACCATTCTCTCACACATAAGTTTCACATAGCATTTAGATCAGCTCTCGATTTACTATGATTACAAGCCCCGCCTTTTAATACTAACATTGCTTACATCTAAAGCTGTTGTTATCCTGTATTACAATCATAACATTAAATTATAGTTAGAAATATTAATTCTAAAACAAATAGCTGAATAATTGTTTTATGCTGTCTTCAATATGTGAAGTATACCATTGGTGTGATCATCCTCAAGTCCACAACACTTGAAAGTACATTTTTTGCTATTGTTTAGAAAACTGAGTAATTGTAGAATTGTAACTATCGAATGATGGTGAAGGAAAATAATGTATTATGCCAGTACCTTTATTCTAGACTTTGTGCTAACGTAAACTGCTGCGTAAGTGGGCAGGAATATTTTGTAGAAGCCTTCTGGGCTGCTTTTGCCTCCAACGCTAGTGTGACAGCGTAGTAAAGTAAAAATCAATGATCACTGGCGTTTCAAGTAACAACGTGAGTTTATACTGCACCAAGGGACCCATTTGAGAAAAAGAATTCCAAAAAAGAACTCATGCCTCTGAAGAAATATGTTGCTAGTAATCACATTTTATACTTTCAAAAATTAGTAATACACCCCTTAAGGGCTGTCGCTTAGAGAAAATAAAATATGGATGACATACAAAAAATACATTAACCTAGTTTACATTGCTTATTCTTTATCCTATATATCACCATAAGTGGGCCGCCCTTAACCTGCTACGTTAAGGTTAGCCCTGTGTGTACTGTACTGTTCATATAACAGAACACTCAGGTCGCACGAATTATTAGCAGGAAAAACTCTTGACGAATGCTATTTTCATTCTATCTGAATATCGTAGGAATTACACAAGGTGACAGGGGGTACATCTAGAAGCGATACACCGAGAATGCAATATCACAGATCATACCGATAAAAACGATAAGTTCATGTATACCAGACAATCGAATGGCGGTAGGCCAAAAATGGACGTGATGATAGCCACACACATTATCTCAATCTTACACACTGTCTCTTCCCATCCTATGATGACGGTGTTGTGTGTTGCAAACTTGATTGCTATGGAGAGGAATCTATTTCCCACTGACACTGCAGTATATGCACCACAATGCTGTAATCATCATAGCAAGGTGCTAGAACTGTTGCCACATACAGGTGTAGGACAGAGGTGTCCAAAAAAACAGCTGGATGCAGAACAGGGCACACAGCAGTGCAGGAATCGGTGCCACAGCAGGGACGGCGATGCCCCATCGGGCAGGACAGAGTGCCACATCGCGTTGCAGAAAACAGGGTGCCACAGATGCAAGAGTCAGAACAGGGGCGCAAAGAGAAAGTTCCCGCTGGTTCAGAACAGGCGGCCCATCAGGTGCATAAACAGGGGCCACATGCAGTGTGCAGGAACAAAAAAAACGGGGCCACAAAAAACAGCAGGTTCAGGAACAGGGACGATACAGCAGTGCCGGAACAGGGGCTACCTCGGTTGTAGGACATGTGCCACGAGCGTGCAGGAACAGTGGCCACAGCATGGCTAGCAGAACAGGTGGCCACAGGCAGTGCAGGGACTAAGGGCCCCGCAGGCTAGGACAGGCAAAGTTGCGACGGCCGAGTAGGGCAGGCAGGTGCCATAGCAAGTGCAGGTACAAGAGTTGGATGTTCCACCTCAATAGAGTTCCAAAGTCCTCCTTCTGTCAATTTAAGTGACCTCCTCCTCACCCTCCTGCACTGTGAAGTCTTTTCCAAATTGGGAAAGGACCTTGAGCAGGTGCTTATTGTGTGTGTGTGTGTTGTGTAGTGGTGTGTGGTGTGTGTGTTGTGTGGTGTTGTGTGTGTTGTGTGTGTGATGTGGTGTGTATAAAAAATTAAATTGGCACATGGTTATAATCATGTATAGTATAGATATTGTGGAATTGTTTACATGTATACATTGTTTTTTAACTGTAATTTGATTTTTAATTGTCCAATCTTAAGTAGAGATACATATAATTTTTTAAATTTGTATTAACTCTGAGTAAATTGCAGCATTTGATAATGGCTAATATAGCCTATATATCAAGTACTAAAGTGAAACATATACAATTATTTCAAAAAAAAAAAGTTGGATGTCTTTTTAGAAGTGAAAGGGAAATGGGGATATACTGTGCCAACAAGTATTACGTATATGTGAAGGATGTTGATACAGAGGAGAATGCTCCTCACACAGTTAAGGGCTATATTCATATAAATCCAAAGTGCTTAGTCCTTTTTATGTTCATCTGAAGTACTAACCAGTTTGTAAATAAGCAGCACTGCCAGAATAGGTGATCATCCAGATTTAAATATGCTCTGATGAACTTTTTCACTTTGTGAATTAATTATCACAGTTTGATTCCAACAGGTTCAGCTTTGCCAAAAAGTCCTTTTAAAATAATTGAATAGCTGCTTTTTGGTGTTTTTCATTAATGGATACATAGCAAACTAGGATTAACTCCTGTTCTCATTAACTGCTGGAGAAAGACTCAGGGCTAGAGATTGGCGAATCAGTCCAAATCCGTTTCCGGGATTTTTCCGAATTGCCATTCAAAATTCATTCCGTCGGTTGTAAAATCCGCCGATGAATTGTGTACTTTCAATTCGGCGTGGATTAATCCAAACCGCCATTGCCTACAATTTCTTGGATTTTAACAATACATCTGCGACTACGGAATCCTGATGGATTGTAAGATCCATGCGAGGATTTCAATAATCCACATGCGCATTGTTGAATCAGCGGATGGATTCTTAAAATTTGTCAGTGGATTGCAGACTCTCAGCGGATGGATTGTCAGTGTTAAAAACAAAAACAATCCTCAAATAAGATCACCATTTTTGAGACTGACCGCTGGAATCCGCAGACCAAAGGAACAAGCCGTATCCAATCCACCCCCAAAATTGTCCATTTCGTCTCAGGCACCATATTTATTAAGCAGCTTCTGGTCCACAAAAAATTGTCTTCTGTAAGAGATGGAAACATTTTCACAGAAATTCAAATCCGCAGCAATTTGCAAATTCCTTTCGCCGCAGATTAAAAGGACAAGGACAGAAAGGCCCAACGCAACATATAATACATTGTATATAATAATAAAATTACATATAATACATTATTATTACAAGGTCAAAAAGACAGATTAATTCTTTTTTATATCTGAAAATCCGCAGATGGATTGATTTTTTAAAAATCCATTTGCGGTTTCCAAACCCTGAAATATGTTTCTTAAGATATTCATTAGATAACTGGGGATATGCTAATGAGATTTGCAAAGTATATTTAAAGACTCCCCCCACACTTCTTAAAATAATCTCCATAAGACCTATATGTACAAATCTCAAGGCACCCTTGTGGGAGTGGGTACTGTCAGGCCCAACGCATCAGAACCCACAACCTTGGCTATGCATTGGCTACAGGACAGCAGCTCTAGCAGTGTGAGTAAACGCTGGTAGTCTTCCGCAGTTCCAGATGTCATCTGGGTCTCTCACGGAGACTGCAGCCTGTAACCAGCGTCCAGCTGTCTGAGGATCGTATATGGCAGGCACTACGTTGCGTTCACTGTTACAGTGAATTATCTCCCTGATAAAGTAGCACTTTATAGCTACGAAACGCGTAGGATTAATCTTTGTTTATACTGGTACCGTTTTATGCCTACCGTAACATTTTGTGCATACCACCTTACAAGATAGGTCAGGCATTTTTCTCTGTGTACATTCCTAAGTTACATCGCTACGGGTGTATACTGCTGGAGATACGCCTCTCCCACCGTGTGACATCACACGGATGCGCGGACACTGAGGTGAACCGTACTGCCAGTCGCCGTCTCTCGACTGGGATCTGAACACCTCTTTGTGTTCTCTTGTTAATTACTACTGGCTGATGGCCACAGAGACTTTCCTCAATCACCCACATAGTGGTGTTACACCTGATGATGACTTTTCCCACCACGTCACGTGAGGGACCCGACGACAACTAGTGCCTGCCATATACGATCCTCCGACGATTCTGGATGCTGGTTACAGGCTGCAGCATCACCGTGAGAGACCCAGATGACATGCTGGAAACTGCGGAAAGACTACTTACCAGAGAGATCTCCTTCT
Source organism: Ascaphus truei (assembly GCA_036426205.1). Classification (NCBI taxonomy): domain Eukaryota; kingdom Metazoa; phylum Chordata; class Amphibia; order Anura; family Ascaphidae; genus Ascaphus; species Ascaphus truei. The sequence continues at coordinate 28,025 of WSYH01004255.1, forward strand.
AATATCCACCCTGATGTCACTGTGTGGTAAATTCGTGTTATTGATTACATGTACATGCGAATGTTCTTTATATATTGATGTACGCAGAATACTTACCTTCTTTTAAACTAAACAAGTTTAGATATACTTCACTATTTGCGTTTTGCGCTTTTTTTCTTTGTCTTTCTGCCTACTGTAACCTGTGGAGTTGGAAAAAGTGGTGAAGAAGTGCAGAAGTTTCGTGAGCACTTCTGAAGGCTTCAAGACTTTTAAATAAATAATACATAATAAAACAAGTAGTCAACAAAAATGTAAATAAGACAATCTTTTTTAAAGGGCCTCACACTGAGGTCACTTTAAAAAAAAGGTCATATTTAGGGGGAACTTGCAATTTAATTTGTCCATTTTTATTTCTGTTTTCTCTTTGATTTAGTGAATTCTAAATATATTTGATTTATCTCTATAATATGCCTTGTGTTGCAATCATTATTGTTCTTATATAATACAATGTATACCTTCTGGTGCCATGCTCCTTTATACTTTATAGATACATAATGAATGTGTGAATTATTCCGTATCTCTGCCTTTACTTGGGATGAAATATATAAATCAACTATTAAATATATGTTTTTAAATATTAAGAATACACCATTCTATTTTCTCCAAAAAATCAAATGAATATTGCTAAATGCCCTAAATAAATGAGCATGAATTGAGGGGTGTCAGTATTTAATGAATTAACTGATGGTATTCAGATGATCTGACCTAAAGGAGAGGTATAATACAACACAGCTCTTCGTACCTTTGTACTCCTTAAGAAAGCACGTTGGTATGAAACGTGGTGGAGGATATTTTGTGTCTGTTTTGTGTTTGTTTCATGTTTTTATTATGTATTTAATAAATCTTTTTTATTCAATTGCGGTGAGGTCCTATATTTTCTTTTGGGTCCGCTTGTTTCACCATCTAGATTTTCTTCTTGGTACTTACACTTCCTTGGTTGTGGACGCACTCAGGCAGTGCTGGTTCAGTTATTTTACATCCCAGGCAGATTCAGCAGCGTGTGCCGATCAAGGGGGAGACGGTGTCAGACAGGAGGCAGCTCATCTCCACACCGCATACCAGATTGGACCAGGGTAAGACTACAGAATCAGGTTACATTGTGGAGGTGACATATTTACCTTCACTAAGAACCTGGTGATTTGTACTTTCTCACGGTCTTCTTGTGTTTTCTTTCCCCTCGGTCATTTGGGCTTGCGACTTATCATTTTGGCACACAGTACTTACTCAAATGGTGTGCTGCTATAATTTTTCAACCAGTAGTGTTCTCCTTGAGCTTTAACTCAGCTCTTTTTGCTTTGCCAGCTGGCTTCAGCCTCTTGAGTGGTATGTGTTTCTTGCAGTTTTCTCACAGAATATCCTCTCTTCGTAAAAAGAAGTGTACCTGGAACCTGCAAAACACGTCCCTACAAACCTATGTGCAAGATATTGATAGTCAGAGTTTATCTTGTGCTTCCCACAGGTGCTCAGGGAGCTGTTAGTTTGCCCCTCTATATTACATGAGGAGTGGACAATGAGGGAGGCATTCTTCCCCCTCTTTAGTGCAGAATAAGATGGTCATGAAGTTAATTGACTCCACGGTGCCAGAGGACTCCCCCCCACTGAGCCCCAATTCCCTGGGCTCCTTTTGGCTGAGGATCTCAACTACCTACCGCCCTTCCCTGTGGTTTATCCTCATCATACACGCTACTTGTGACCCTGGTGTAGAATGTTCAGGGAGCTGGTGGTGTTGGGTAGAGGTACTGGCCCCCTGAGTTACTTTGTGGGTTACAGAGGCCCCACTTCCTCCACCATCACCTGGAAGATGGGATATTTCTGGAGTCTGCAGCACTATTGGGAGGGATCTCCTCAGTACCCATTGGGAGGGTACGTCCAGCTGGAGCCCAAATGAGACTCCCCCACAGAGAGGGCCCACTTCAGATGCTCCTCCCAATATAATTTGGGGCGCTCTCCACACACCCCCCCCCCTGATATACCCACCACCTACCCTCCCCGCTCCATCATTAACCCCCAACAACCCCCTTAATCCCACTCCAGAGGCATCTATGGGGGTCAGCCCTATTTCTCCCACTCCTTATTAATATATTTCAAATATCCGGTACTTATTTTTTTCTAATCCTGAAATGTATTCTGTTCTTATTTTGTTAAATAATTTTTTAAAACTTTTTAAAAACGTTGTTTGTGGCATTGTTCTCAAAGGCATTAAATGCTCAATGCATGCCTTAGTCTTCTGTCTTGGCACCGTGTCTATTCACCAGGAAATGGCATTTCACAGAAGAGCTAATTTTTTCTAACCTTTTGAGCCAAAGACAGACATTTTAAGAGAGAATTTGGCTACCCCGGGGAACTTTGTAGCTATGTGGGGGAGGTTCGGGTAAGGTGTATATTTGTCTCTTGAAACAATCAAATTGAAGGAGGCATTAAATGAAATACAGAGCAGGTGGAATATTTATTTTTATTAGGTGATTACAGTTTGATTACAGTTGAGACGTGCTGTGCAGATATTTCTATCACAGTATAATAAATCTATCTATTTATATGTGCTGTCCCAATGTAATCCTTTAGAAGGTAAAAGTTAAGAAACATGAATATGAATATCACTATTACATAGTACAAAGTTAAAAAGAAATGTTTTAAAATATAGTTGTTTTCCGACTTCCATCGACATGATCTTCTGGCTGTTGATTTGAAACTTCCATATCTGAAAAGAAAAATGATAAATAATTGTATGTGCTGTACACAACATACTGTGCAGAGAGACCTTGCTCACACCCCTTGATGGTAAGTGAGTTGCTGCTAAGGAGAGTAGCAGATGTAACATAAAGGTGTACCTAGAGGAGGTGCAGAAGATCCCTGATGTAGGCGCGACTGCAGACCTTTTATGTAATAATACGGTCAGATGAAAAAATGTGTTATAATATATATAT
>WSYH01004255.1:31014-55494 GCA_036426205.1 Ascaphus truei
ACCAAATACTACAAAGGTAGCGTGTGTGCCCTATGTATGGCTGAGGGGGGATAGTGTGACGGGGCGATCATACGAGGTTGATAAGATTTAAGGTGGATGACTGGCTGATATTATGAGTCCCTGGATAGTGACATCAGGGATTGCGCCCGCCTCCTGAAGTATATAAGGCACAACACAGTTGTTATAGGGGGTTCTCAACAGGTGTTTCTGGCAGCTGTGGAAAGTGTTAGGAAGTTGTATGTGCCTGCATAAGGGATTGTAGGAACACTTTGTGACCCTAGTGATGTAACTAGCGGTCAGGTGACCAATGCCAGTAAGCCATCTGTGTCCAGGGACCTGTGACAGAGAGGATCTCCCTAGGAGAAGAGGGGATCCCACTCAATTCAGGAGGGCGTACCGGCGAAGGGACAGCACGGAGAGAGTGGGGGCTAGAGCCGGCAGCTGCCATGGGGCAGTCGGCTACATCACCGTCTACAATAAAGATGACCTTTTAAAGATACCCCCACTGTGTGAGTGTGAAATTACTCGCAGTGGATGGCACCACCAAGAAGGAGTTCCTCACCAGGACCATCTCCCTGCGGAAGCACAGATCCTGATGAGGTGGAGGCGGTGCACATGATGTAAGTTGAACTCGCACCCACTACCTCAGTACCTGTCCTGATGACATCCCCTAATACCCTCAAGCGGGAGACTCAGGAGTTCTGTTGCTACAGGTGCACCACCAAAACACACACTAATGGGGGTTGGTTGTTAAAGTACCCGGGCCAATGTGAGATTGGGGGGGGGGAAACCTATTACAATTGGAGGCGCTGCTGAGATATATATATACCTATCAACAGGACAGGCTTTTGCTAGCACACGCTAGGAACAGGGAAAGGGAAGATGCTGCCACCTTTGGTGCTGCGTTGGGATGGAACCGCAGGAGTAGCTGGGAAAACTGGAGAGGAGTTAGTGATGGAGTGCTGGAGAAGGGGCATACTAAGTGTGTACCGATGTACGCGGCCGTATGAGTGTCGCTAGCTAGAGGGTATATTGACGACAGAGGCAGAGCTTTGTTTTTTACTAGGTTCAGGGATGGTCTGGCAGAGGGTTCGCACTTAGGTCGAAGGCCCAAGAGAGGTAGAACGCGCCAGTCACTGAAGGAGCCCGCACGTGTACTCTTAGCCAATTCCAATCACTTACTGAGATGGGAGCACCGAGACTGGGAGGAACGGAAGATACAAGTAGACAACTGAGGAGTGAGCTAGCTTGGTGTGTCAACGCCACGAGTTAGATCATATGTTAGGTACTCTATCTAGTTTGGTGGGCACATGCATGTTATTGTACAGGATGTAGGTAGCGTGCCTCCGCCAGAGCCCGGAAGAGGCAGTGAGGGCGGGATCGGCAACAAGAGGTCGAGGGCGGGCGGCCAGGCTAGGGGGGGGGGCGGATACGAACGATTGGGAGTCTGATGGGGGGGCGGAGTGGTAGTGATCTGGTGACAGAGGAAATGTAAGCAGAGCGTCGAGGGGCAAAGAACCGGTTAGGCGCGGGGCGAGGCTCGGAGAGAGAGGCGGGGGGTCGGGGTACGGGGGCTCCGGGTGATTTCGCAGATGGCCAGGCCATTGGCGCCTGGCGGCGCGGTGCTCCGAGGTTGACCCGCCTGTCCGTCGCCGCGTCGTGTAAGTTGGATGACGAGAGGTGACGGCCATACTCGTGATGGCCTACTTGGTTCATACGCAGCCTTGGGCACACTCACTCATGTAGTGATTGTGGGGCGGTGGTTCAGGATATGAGGGGAGTCCCCTGGACAACGCGAGCTGCGCATAACCGTGGTTGATATCCCTCGAACTGCGATTAGGTTGACAGATTCAAAACCAGGGCATACACCGCCCCCCCGCCGCCCCGGGTAGGCCGGTTTGCCGCAAGTATGAAAACACTTAATAATCGAAGTTGTTGTGTTCTGCGTTGCATGTTGACGGGTTAATGTGAAGATAAATGTCGAGATGATGTTAGTGATTGAACAAATATTTTAGATACAAGAGAGTTGGCGTCAAGGATATTTATTGGGACAACTTAGTTAAAGCTCGGCGTGTAGATAATAGTTGGAGTTCTGTTCTAAGAAGTTATTGTGATATGAGAGCTACTGTATTGGGAGATAGGTATGGTGTCGGAAGTTTAGTGTGAGAAGCACCCCGGAGCTATACGTTGGGCTTGCAGAGGTTCCCCCCCCCCCTCCCGCCCCCCCCCCTGTGGTGTCCCCTTGTTACTTGTTGAGTTGTGGAGAGGTAGTGAGAATCAAGACAAGGGGTGTGTGTGATACTAGTTTGAATAAAAATGGGACAATACTATCTCATACATGCTATGACAAAGCTGCATGTAGGGAGACCCTGGGTGTGATTTAGGGTATTGGTTAGTGAGGTGTTAATAGGGAAGAGTTTCGGTGGGCCGAGGGAGGTGAGGAGGAGCAGACGGAAGGGAGGACTTGACGGGAGTTGGAGGGGACGTGCGGGCAGTGACGGGTGGAGTGAGGGGGATGTAATTACTGTTATTGTAATAGGTGATATAGAGCGAATGGAGGATGCTAATGAGAGACAGGTAGAATATAGGAGAGTAAGTGGTAATATGTAGTGGCTCGTGATTAAGGGTCAAAATTTTAGTTTTTGGGCAATACTATACTAGCAGGATAATCTCAAATGAGATCACGCGTTCTACAGTGGTATGTTCGATTATTGTTAGTATTTTATCATCTGTAAATTAGTCATGAATGAAACATGTTACAGTGTTTATATGGGTAGCGGAGGACAGGCTTTATGATATGCGAATTTGAGGTATAGGTTATATACGATATAAGAGTGATATGAGGAGTAATTATAGTGCTGATAAGAAGTATTAAGTAGATAGAGTTATGTATAATGACAGTAGATTTGGAAAGATGTACTTTTTAAGGCTTAATTATGATATATGCCGTGTATTTGATAATTTAACGTAGAGGGTGGAATATCAAGTAACAGTTCTGAAGTGGTCACAAGATAATGGACGGTTTCAGAGTATATATATATATATATATATAGCCATGCATAATAATGGTATATTGCTTTCCTCTCTGTTGGCAGTAAGTCCTGGTAAGAACAGGTATGCCAGCAGTAGTTATGGAGGATTTCCCTCATCCAATGGTGATGTGCCCTATGTATGGAGGGGAGTGGCTGTATGCTATGAGTCCCTGGATAGTGACATCAGGGATGCGCCTGCCTCCTGAAGTATATAAGGCACAACACAGTTAGTTATAGGGGGTTCTAACAGTGTGTTCTGGCAGCTGTGGAAAGCTGTTAGGAAGTTGTATTGTCCTGCATAAGGGATTGTAGGAACACTTTGTGACCCTAGTGATGTAACTAGCGGTCCAGGTTGACCAATCAGCCTGTCTAAGCCACTCTGTGTCCAGGGACCTGGCACAGAGAGGATCTCCCTAGGAGAAGAGGGGATCCCACTTCAATTCAGGAGGGCGTACCTGGCGAAGGGACAGCACGGAGAGATGTGCGGCTAGAGCCGGCAGCTGCATGGGGCAGTCGGCTACATCACCGTCTACAATAAAGATGACCTTGTTAAAGATACCCCCACTGTGTGAGTGTGAAATTACTCCGCAGTGGATGGCACCACCAAGAAGGAGTTCCTCACCAGGACCATCTCCCTGCGGAAGCACAGATCCTGATGAGGTGGAGGCGGTGCACATGATGTAAGTTGAACTCGCACCCACTACCTCAGCTACCTGTCCTGATGACATCCCCTAATACCATCAAGCGGGAGACTCAGGAGTTCTGTTGCCTACAGGTGCACCACCAAACACACACGTAATGGGGGTTGGTTGTTAAAGTACCCGGGCCAATGTGAGATTGGGGGGGGGGCTGATCTTGAGGGCGGACCCTGGTCCAGCGCAAGGAAGGTTATGCGATCTGAGGGTACTTCAGGGTATCCTCGGGCGGGCCTGATGATGAGGAGGAGCCACTAGAAACCTAACTCCGAGGAAGTACGGGAAACTAGGTGGTGGGCACCGTTATATGAAGGTTATGTCGCCTGGCTTGACCGCACCCATTTTCTTCTAGAAAGGGAGGGGGTGGTTGACCACTGGTGGGCCCCAGGAGATTTCGACGATGAGGCATACCTAGAGCGCTAAGGTAAGATGGGACCGAATACAAGGGGGTCTTATTACCCCAAAGGGATCTGAAGGGTTAGATGATCCGGTGGAGGCAGATGAGCCCCTGTCATGGTGTTGCCTGGAAAGGCTGGGCAAACTAAATTGACCAGGACTTGCCGAGCTGAACGGGTTATTGCAGCCAAATATAGAGGTCACATGGGCTCGAATACCCTATTATGTCCCCGAACCTTTAATGAGGGAAATAGAAGAGAATCGAGAGAGGTGGCTCCGAAGTGATATTGAATATTACATATTTAATAAGGAGGAGCCATTAAGGGAGTTCAGGCTGAGCAGAGGGTCTCCCAACTCATGCGGGTCTGGAAGATAGGGCGCAGCGTGTATATGCACAAGGTGGTTATACTGTAATGAGCGTGGATTGCCACGAGAGTATAGTGTAACCGTTCATGATGCAGGGGGCGGAGGTGAAGAAACCAGACCCTCGGCATACTATTAGGTCCGTTAACGAGTGGTCTGCCTTTTCCTTTGCTGCTTACTGCTGGTCAGTGGCGGATGTTCTGTCATTATTATGAGGATGTGACAATGTTAAATGCTAAGTTTTGTGTTTCTTTTTCAGTGTTTTCTGGAGCAAGGTCCACCAAATTTAGGACCCCAGCCGGGACGGTGGGGATTCACCAGGGGGAGTTGGGTTGGTTGTTAAAGTACCCGGGCCAATGTGAGATTGGGGGGGGGGAAACCCATTACAATTGGAGGCGCTGCTGAGATATATATATACCTATCAACAGGACAGGCTTTTGCTAGGCACACGCTAGGAAACAGGGAAAGTGTATGCTGCCACTTTGTGCTGCGTTGGGATGGAACCGCAGGAGTAGCCTGGGAACCTGAGAGGAGTTAGTGGGTCTGGAGAAGGGCTATAGCTGTCCGAGTCACCTTGAGGTCGCGCTAGGGGTATGACGCCAGAAGGCAGAGCTTTTTAACTAGGTCAGGTGTCCTGGAGAGGGTCTGCACTAGGCTGACCAAGAGAGGTAGACGCCCAAGTACTGCATGGGAGCCCCAGTGTACTCTAGCCATTCCAGATCACTTACTGAGGGGAGCACAGACTGGGAGGAAGGAGATACAGTAGACACTGAGAGAGTGAGCCTAGCCTGAGGTAGTGCAACCACGAGTTAGACATATGTTAGGTACACGAGGTGGTGCACAAGGCATGTTTATTGTACGGATGTGGTAGCTGCCCCGCAGAGCGGAGCTCCATGTACAATAATCCAGTATACCGTGAGCAAGAAGTGACCGTCGGAATGGAGGATCTGCAAAGAGCAGAAGGTCCAGGATGCCGGGGTGATGAAGGAGAACAAGCTACAGGAAAGACTCTTGTGTGTTTGCTATGGAATGGCGTGAAAGCCGTGGCTGCGCCGTGTTTGTCATGCCTATGTTCTAGGGATGATACCCCTGAGAATAATGAGGATGACAGCCTTGCGAGATGGGAGGAACGAAATGGACTTTGTTACACACCAATTAACAAACAGCCAGACGCTACCTCAAATATAAAGAAGGACAGTACTTACCAAAATGGCGGTTCCCGCATTCCCGGGGCACCGCGTGGGCCAGCTGCAGAAAGTCTTGCAACTCTGCAGTTTGCAAATTGTTGGCCAGGATTGGCGGCAACGAGAAAACTCCACCCAGTTGGGGAGTTTGGCGCGAAAGCTGGAGCCGCGCCCTCATGGACTATGACTCAGTCAGCCCCTGTGCTGGGTCAGCCTACAAAGCGGCGAGACATCCCCCTAGTTTCAACCAGGGGGAGTGGTCTAAAGTTCCACCGGATGCTGATGGAGGAAGTGGGGGGAAGGTCAGCTCAACCATCCCCTGCACTTCAGTTGCGAAGAGCCGTTGATCACTACAGACCACTAGGACGAGTGCTCCCGTTGGTGACCATGGCTGAGCCAGCGGAGAAAGTGGAACAGAGTCCCTTGATATCAACCCACCCCTACTCGGCTCCAGGAGGCTTCCTGATTATCCGAGTAGAAGGTGTGGAGACAGTGGTCTGTCTCTGCCTGCAGTGCAGACTGCCTGGTGGAGCCGTGGGCAGTGAGGCTCGATGCCCTCACTGTAGCCTGCAGTACATGTAGCCCATGACGACTTTTGTGCCAGTACAATCTGTAGGGATGAGACATCCTACTCCGACGTTGGCAGCGGAGCTTCCGGGTGCCTTGTGGAGGGAGAGTGCAGATCCCTCTGAGCAGGAACCTGGCCGGGTTCTCAATCAGGAGAAACCCAATCATCATAGAGGTGACCGGAAAGGAGCCCATAGACGGTCCCCTACTGGAATACCCCGACCGAACTGTAAATTAGAGTCCTCGAATGAGGAGTGTGCCAGGCTGGCAGAGGCAAAGGACTTGTTAGAGGAGTACCATGCTACTGGTATTCCGTGGCGAGATGCCATTCCTCGTGGTGTGGAGACACGGAGCCGAGTGTCTCCAGTGCCGCGACAACCCGATCGCCGGAGTCCCACTGCCGTGGTGACTAACGGGTCGGAAGGAGGTCGATCCACCCCAACCCTGCGGAGCAGTAGGTTAACTCCGTGCTCACCGCAGGTCCCGGGGGTGGTGGTGAGCGAAGAGCGGAACCAGGGTCAAGCTGGACCGCGCAGCAGAAGGGCGTTGCCGGATATCCTCGTGGAGGAAGAGGTCTCGCTTGGGGACCCAACCCAAGATGGCGTCGCAGCACGTGCGGATCCAGAGGCAGTTCTGGACGACCTGAGCGATGTCGAGTGGGAGGCGATTGCGCCTCTACGGTCGAGCAGTGGGAGTCGATCCCCTATGGACAGCAGACGGAGTGGGCGCTCGAATCGGAGAACGAGAGGATCCACTACCGAAGGACAGAGCGAACATTGTGGCGAACGTGAGTCTGGTGTTGCGGAGGAGCAGGCCGTGACCCTGCCGGCACCTGCCGTCCAGTCCCGTCCCCCAACCCCGTCCATCCCCAGAGGATAGCCCAAAGACCCTAGTTCATGGCCCTGTCCCTGTCACCTGTTCCTTCGGGTCTACCTCTAGTCTGGGTATGTCAGGGGATTCCCGGGGTCCTATCACAGAACGGACTGGAAACCTGGACTGGGGAACTTCCGATGATGGATCGGAGGGTGGAGGGAGGATTTCTCGACGAGGGTCGATAATTAGTGAATGCCATAGTCCGCTGAGCATTGAGGGCGGACACTGGTCGCAGCGCAAGGAAAGGGTTATGCGATCTGAGGGTACTTCAGGGGTATCCTCGGGCGGGCCTGATGATGAGGAGGAGCCACTAGAACCTAACTCCGAGGAAGTACGGGAAACTAGGTGGTGGGCACCGTTATATGAAGGTTATGTCGCCTGGCTTGACCGCACCCATTTTCTTCTAGAAAGGGAGGGGGTGGTTGACCACTGGTGGGCCCCAGGAGATTTCGACGATGAGGCATACCTTAGAGCGCTAAGGGTAAGATGGGACCGAATACAAGGGGGTCTTATTACCCCAAAGGGATCTGAAGGGTTAGATGATCCGGTGGAGGCAGATGAGCCCCTGTCATGGGTGTTGCCTGGAAAGGCTGGGCAAACTAAATTGACCAGGACTTGCCGAGCTGAACGGGCTATTGCAGCCAAATATAAGAGGTCACATGGGCTCGAATACCCCTATGTCCCCGAACCTTTAATGAGGGAAATAGAAGAGAATCGAGAGAGGTGGCTCCGAAGTGATATTGAATATTACATAGTTAATAAGGGAGGAGCCATTAAGGGAGTTCAGGCTGAGCAGAGGGTCTCCCAACTCATGCGGGTCTGGAAGATAGGGCGCAGCGTGTATATGCACAAGGTGGTATACTGTAATGAGCGGGGATTGCCACGAGAGTATAGTGTAACCGTTCATGATGCAGCGGGGCGGGAGGTGAAGAAACCAGACCCTCGGCACTACTATTAGGTCCGTTAACGAGTGGTCTGCCTTTTCCTTTGCTGCTTACTGCTGGTCAGTGAGCGGATGTTCTGTCATTATTATGAGGATGTGACAATGTTTAAATGCTAAGTTTGTGTGTTCTTTTTCAGTGTTTTCTGGAGCAAGGTACACCAAATTTAGGACCCAGCCGGGACGGTGGGGATTCACCAGGGGGAGTATATAGCCATGCATAATAATGGTATATTGCTTTCCTCTCTGTTGGCAGTAAGTTCTGGTAAGAACAGGTATGCCAGCAGTAGTTATGGAGGATTTCCTCATCCAATGGTGATGTGCCCTATGTATGGAGGGGAGTGGCTGTGCTATGAGTCCCTGGATAGTGACATCAGGGATGCGCCTGCCTCTGAAGTATATAAGGCACAACACAGTTAGTTATAGGGGGTTCTAACAGTGTGTTTGGAGCTGTGGAAAGCGTTGGAAGTTGTATTGTCCTGCATAAGGGATTGTAGGAACACTTTGTGACCCTAGTGATGTAACTAGCGGTCCAGGTTGACCATCAGCCGTCTAAGCCACTCTGTCCAGGGACCTGGCACAGAGAGGATCTCCCTAGAGAAGAGGGGATCCCACTTCATTCAGGAGGGCGTACCTGGCGAAGGGACCGCACGAGAGATGTGCGGCTAGAGCGGCAGCTGCATGGGCAGTCGGTACATCACCGTCTACAATAAAGATGACCTTGTTAAAGATCCACCCCACTGTGTGAGTGTGAAGTTACTCCGAGTGGATGGCCACCAAGAGGAGTTCCTACAAGGACATCTCCCTGCGGAAGCACAGATCCTGATGAGGTGGAGGCGGTGCACATGATGTAAGTTGAACTCGCACCCACTACCTCAGCTACCTGTCCTGATGACATCCCCTAATACCATCAAGCGGGAGACTCAGGAGTTCTGTTGCCTACAGGTGCACCACCAAACACACACGTAATGGGGGTTGGTTGTTAAAGTACCCGGGCCAATGTGAGATTGGGGGGGGGGGAAACCCGTTACATATAAAACAGTTTATTAAATCAAATGTACTTAAAAACGATGTACACCCTCTAATAGGGTAAACGTCTAGAAGCTAAAGTTACTCAGTGTCAATGTTCACTGTATAAATGTTCTGTATGTCTAGTTGCCAGGTAGTTAATTGGAGTTGTAAATCTCCTATGGAGGTATCATGAGAACAGCGTGTACCAGAGAATATCACAAAATATATAATGAATCCTATGTAGGTGTGCCCATCTTCGTGGTAAATGCTTTATAGGATAATATACCTATGTAATGACGGAGGTGGGTCTCATGGTAAGTATACTGTGATGAACACGTGTTCAAAAACTGTGTAAGTATACTAAAATCAGGATGTAATAGGGGTAAAATGCCTGTATAGGGGTACAATGCCCTTTGTCTAGGGTGAGGCAGATCTGCTGCCCGCTGCAGACATACTGATGAAATCTATCAGATTGCCAACGGAGTACACCTGATTGTAAAGCTCTGGGAAAGTGATGTCAATTTGAATTGTAATTATGCAGCTTTGAAACGCAAACAATGCGTGATGGCGTTTTTCCTGCACTGTAGTAGGTGATATACACGGCAGGGTATTCACTGCGCATGCTCCGCAATGGATAATAGATATAGTGAAGATATGTTGCTGGAACCCAACAAGTGGAACTTCAAATGGGCAGGTCTGCTGCCTGCTGCATGAGTAGTGAGTTTTCACGTGGTTATATGAATACATATGCTGTTAGTATACCCGGTATGTACAAGTTGTTTCAAACGAGATTCAAAACATGTTCGTGAGACTGAGTTTAACGCTAACGTGAATGGACTGCGTGGTGAGCTTATTAACTTAGTATGCTCCGTGGTGTTTACACATATGGTGAATCAGGTGTTGTTAAAACTTCCGGAAGAAGTTGCAGATAGCGACGAAACATGCCGCATGTCGGGTCTTAGCTGATTATCACTGCTATAAGTCTTATAGTCTAATAGTTACTCAGTTCATGTACCAGTCTCAGACCGTTGTTGAGACAATTTATTCTTATACTCTAGACGTTATAAATCGTCTGTGTCCACTGTTTGAACATCTCGGTGACCTTCTGAGATGTCAGGGTGTACGCAACAGGCTTTGACACATGAACGCACCAATGTACAAAGAATACGCATATATACTGGGTTCATATCAAACTACGATCTATAGTGATCCATAGGCACTACGCTCTGTGTGTCACTATGTGTAATCACTATTGAACATTTCCTCGACACCCAGTACTCCCTTTACCCGTTACCAACCTTATACGGGCCGTCCAAACATTTACTTCACGCACTGCCCCGGCGCATGCGCAACTCGCATATAAACAGACTCTACTGTTTTAACTTACATGACGCATGCGCAGTGTGCACATTACGTTGATGTGCTGCGTGAACTTCTCTGTTAGTCTCGGTAGAGCCTATACCTACCAATATGTCATAGGGTTACAATAACCTATCTAGATTATTGACATTTAGAGCATCTGCCAAGATTTTCACACTTCAAGGGAGACAGAACTAATGGGAGCACAGTGAGACGCTTGACGGAGGTTGACATAGACCAACAGCAGTCTATTATTAGTCAGTGTATAGTACAGCACTATATATTGTTTTGTGTACACTATTACACTAATATTCAATAAAGTTTTTATTTATACACAAATATTTAATAAAGTTTTTTATTTATACACACCACATCCTACCCCTGACCGTCTTTATTTTCAGGTCTGCAGTGCGCCTATCTAAAGGGGATTCTTTGGTGTATCACTCTCGATACACATTTATTATCTGTACGCAACAGGCAGCTGACCTGCCTTTTTAAAGGCAGAGGGTACAATACTACCGAGCAGGGTTCATCCACTGTGTTCTTTTAACAACACCTGATTCACCATATGTGTAAACACCACGGAGCATACTAAGTTAATAAGCTCACCACGGAGTCCATAAACGTTAGCGTTAAACTCAGTCTCACGAACATGTTTTGAATCTCGTTTGAAACAACTTGTACATACCGGATATACTAACAGTATATGTATTCATATAACCACGTGAAAACTCACTACTCATGCAGCAGGCAGCAGACCTGCCCGTTTGAAGTTCCACTTATTGGGTTTCAGCAACAGATCTTCACTATGTCTATTATCCATTGCGGAGCATGCGCAGTGAATACCCTGCCGTGCATATCACCTACTACAGTGCAGGAAAAACGCCATCACGCATTGTTTGCGTTTCAAAGCTGCATAATTACAATTCAAATTGACATCACTTTCCCAGAGCTTTACAATCAGGTGTACTCCGTTGGCAATCTGATAGATTTCATCAGTATGTCTGCAGCGGGCAGCAGATCTGCCTCACCCTAGACAAAGGGCATTGTACCCCTATAAAGGCATTTTACCCCTATTACATCCTGATTTTAGTATACTTACACAGTTTTTGAACACGTGTTCATCACAGTATACTTACCATGCAACCCACCTCCGTCATTACATAGGTATATTATCCTATAAAGCATATACCATGAAGATGGGCACACCTACATAGGATTCATTATATATTTTGTGATATTCTCTGGTACACGCTGTTCTCATGATACCTCCATAGGAGATTTACATTTCCAAATAACTACCTGGCTACTAGACATACAGAACATTTATACAGTGAACATTGACACTGAGTAACTTTAGCTACTAGACGTATACCCTATTAGAGGGTGTACATCGTTTTTAAGTACATTTGATTTAATAAACTGTTATATATACACATTTTTTTCACCTCTGACCGTATTATTACATAAAGGTCTGCAGTGCGCCTACATCAGGGATCGCTGTACACAACAGTGTGATTAAACTACGGTATAAGGAACGGCTTTAAGTATACCCCGCATGTGGAAATGCACACCAAAATGCGCATGCGTGAACGCACACTAAAGTGTGCATGCGGCAATGCATTTATGGGCTGATGGCACCCATACAGTATGTGTGTCATTGGGAATTACAGTTATATTATATTCACCTTGATTATAAACCTTGCCAACTAGGTTGCGGTGACCCAATGTTGATGCCAGGCATGTGCTATGCGTAGATGCTCGAGTCAATCATGTAGTTGGAATGCAGGTTCATCTCATTTGTGGAGTTGTTTGGTCCCTGCTGGTAATGATATTGGGACATGTAGCCAGACGGAGACATATAATCAGGTTGAGGCCTGTATCCAGGTTGGGGCAAGAAGCTGGGATGTACAAGTACAGGTATGTTCAACTGGGTGTCAGTGTTGGTTGGCCCGTACTGGTAATGATATTGGTATTGAGGCTGGCATTCAGGCTGGAGGTGATAAGCGGTTAGTGGCACATTGGAGGGACCAGCTCAGGAAGTTTGATTTATTAAATCTGTTGGTCCCGATCTTTCTCATTCAGAAGTTGCCATGATCAAACATACCAGCCCAAGATGGGTGCAGCAACCATAGCCTCCTTTCTTGCCAGGATGCAGAGGTGTTTAACTAAAGCAATCATTCAAACTTAAGTTGTGTCTTACAGAATTCTTCCACCCTTGCTGGTTTGGTGAATTTTTAAAGTATTCATACTTGTCAATGATATTCTTATAGATCTCAGACAGAGTTGCCTTCTTAGCTGTTCCGACTTCAATTGTGGAATATATCATACAGTATATACATAGCTAAAAGCTGGTCTTTTCCCACACAGAGATGCCATCATATGCCATACAGTACAAGAAATGAAGGTAATGTGAAATACAGAGTGGTTTTTAATTAAATGTGAAACACCGACGTTTGATACAGTATTGACAGTACATAGTCATTTAACAAAGAAGCATACATACATTTTATCTGGGCTTTAAGACACCTGCTTTCAGACATTGAGCTCAGTTTGTTCAGCACCTTTCAGTATGGTAGCTTTCAAAATCCCATAGTCAAAGACATTAAGTTTCCCATCTAGCGGACATGCACTGAACTACAACCACACAAATAATAATTTCATCTGACCTCAAAATAAATTCAGATGGAGCAGGTGTGGCACGCCACGAAGATGCACGACTTGCTTCATGGATTGCTCACGGACTGATAAGCAATAACTCACGGAGGCTTTATAGGACCAAGATTCTGCATATGTAGCACTACTGGAGGGGATCTTGACTGACCCCCAAGTCCCAGAAGACAGCTGCATCTGGTGTAGTAGATGAACCACAACACAAGTCCCTGGGGACTCATTTACAATTGAGAGGGGTAGTGGAGGGCACCCCAACATCCATGTCTAGGGGCTGGGCCTCAACTGTATAGCACTCTGGCCCTCTATTCCTGAAACCTGTGGTACCTCCCATTCCCCTCCCGCTACTTGCAGATCCCCTGACCCTACGGCCTCACCCCCTTGGGGACATGGAGTAAGCTCCGGCCTAGGCTGGCTGATCTTAAACAATGGGAAAGGCCACCCTGTGTGGAATGCCTTATTTTACTTAGGACATTAATGTTCCCAGCACACCAAGGAAAAATAAGCTAATGAAGGATCAGCCAAAAATCAAATTTAATTATACATGTACGATGCATATAAATTCAAACAGCAACCAAGGGAAAACGTGTATATAGGGGAACATGGACAAAGATAGGGATGGGGAAGGGAAGAGAGGGAAGGAGAGGAAGAGAAAACACGGGGAATAAAAAGTGCAGGGCAAGGGGGGCAACATAACGTTTCGGGGTACAGACCTTTTCTACTGGCCCATTCCCAGGTAGACCGAAGTCACCTGGTACTTCCCTCACCCTGTGACTAGGTCCCTGGAATACACAGTGACACACTGACAATAGATCTCAAAGGTAAATGAAACAGTGGAATACCAAAGGTATAAAAAACTACTGCTAGTTCTCCGGGCAAAATACAGGTAAACTGGGAAGCATAAATCTCATACAGGAGTGCCTGAAAACACAGTGAAGGCTAAGGAGTATAAGTGGCAAATTAAGGTGCTAAATGGTTCATGACCCACTGAAGTACAGTAGACCTATAGGAACAAAAATATGCTCAGAAACAGGTACAGAAATAAATAGATAAATGAACCACTCAATATGACAGGTAGAACCAACATACAGTGGCGGCCGATCTGAGTCTAAGTCGGCTAGATCCGCGGCTTTCAGATTATCCCGGTTAGGTGCGATTTTTTGTCGTTTTCGCCCGGAGTGAACTGCGTTATTTTCGCGCTCGTGATATTAGCATTTTATTCTCGCTGTCTGCAATAATGCAATGTCGTGTAAAAACTCAGGGGGCCGTTTGCGAGCTGTTGTCTTTGAAGTCTAATACCTTCGCGGTTCAACCTACGTCAGTACACCCTGTGTGTGCGTGCGCAGTAATTGTAAATTTGCATATTTAAAGTATACATGCATTTGCAGTGCTGTGCTGCTGTACAGTATCTCATTTGAAAATTGTTGAAACGCATAGGCATGTACAGTACTGTAACAGTGTCACATTTCTGCATATACAGCGCTCTCCCCTCGCTCAGGATAATTAACTGCACTGCAGGGTATTTCTTCTTCTTATCTTCTGTGCAATGCAGTACATCTCTCCCACACCATTCCTTTGAACGTGTGTCTGGTTTCAATCACATTCCTGCTTGACAGCAGGAATTTACTGCGCATGCTCCTGTAACTTCGCCCACCACTGCTTGCTTGCCTGAGTGAGTGACCAAAAAAAAATTTTAAATTTATTTTTTATTGTAATTTTTTTTTCTCCACAAGCCTGCAAAAACCATCTTACTGTATTACGATATTCAATCTGTGCTGTAGCTTTTGACTGCGACCCTGTGCGTTTGACTGCACATGGTTGATTTGTCTGCTTTTTACATACTGTATTTGGGGGTGTATTATTATGATGAACTGCCTTTTGAAATTAAAGTATGTCATGAACTTCATGCAGCTGTACCCTGTAGCCCCCTCCCCCACGAACACTAGCTCAAGGATTTGAAATTCCACGGAGTCGTTAATTTTCTGAATCTTGCCATTGTTTTCTTAATCAATCCATAGCCGAGCTACAAAGCCTCTGTGCGCCTGCGTGTAATCCTTTTTGAGATGGGAGCTGCTTACTGCGCAAGAGTCACCCAACCCCCCCCCTCTCCACAGAGTCGTTAATTTACTGAATCTTGCCATTGTGTTCTGAATCCGTCCATAGCCGAGCTACAAAAACAGGTACAGCTCCTCATGCAGTGCTGTTTTTTTGCACACTGAGGAGTTTACTGTTCCAGCTTAATTTACCTTTGGACTGTTCCTGTGTATGCTGGTTACAAGTATGTTGGTTCTACCTGTCATATTGAGTGGTTCATTTATTTATTTATTTATTTCTGTACCTGTTTCTGAGCATCTTTTTGTTCCTATAGGTCTACTTCAGTGGGTCATGAACCATTTAGCACCTTAATTTGCCACTTATACTCCTTAGCCTTCACTGTGTGTACAGGCACTCCTGTATGATATTTATGCTTCCCAGTTTACCTGTATTTTGCCCGGAGAACTAGCAGTAGTTTTTTATACCTTTGGTATTCCACTGTTTCATTTACCTTTGAGATCTATTGTCAGTGTGTCACTGTGTATTCCAGGGACCTAGTCACAGGGTGAGGGAAGTACCAGGTGACTTCGGTCTATCTGGGAATGGGCCAGAAGAAGGGGTCTGTACACGGAAACGTTACGTTGCCCCCCTTGCCCTGCACTTTTTATTCCCCGTGTTTTTCTCTTCCTCTTCTTCCCTCTCTTCCCTTCCCCATCCCTGTCTTTGTCCCTGTACACGTTTTCCCTTGGTTGCTGTTTGACCTTATATGCATCGTACATGTATAATTAAATTTGATTTTTGGCTGATCCTTCATTAACTTATTTTTCCTTGGTGTGCTGGGAACATTAATGTCCTATTGATTATTTGAGAGGAACGAGGGTCCTCTCTGTTCCCGTCTGCACCCGTCATTGCTACACAGACTTTCTTAGTGTGTGCTGTCTGTACTTATTTTGCCTTGTTTTACTTAGTCTGCAAAGGGCCCAACTACTTCAGTCACAGCCCTAACATAAGCCTCAATGCCCTAACTAAGTGATATACAGATAGTGCACTTCACCCTATGCTTCCTGCTAAGGCTAGGTGGGACCCTAGCATTGTGGTTGCTTGGGTTAGTGCCTGCAGCTGCCACCTGTGCCCATGATGTAGCTGGGGATGTAGCGGTTAAACTACCAGCAGGAGCTGGGAAAGGTGCAGCCAGTAATCTGGGTTCAAGTCACCTACCTCTCTTTATCAAGTGTCGCCTTATCACCTAGTGTAGTTAACCACTGGGGAAAATCACCTGGGTGCAAATCAACACGTAGTAATTCACTGTGAACTCTCTGTAAAAGGGTATGTACTATATCATGTGTGAACCCTATAGTAACCTTCATTTTCTTTAAATGTGCCAAATAGGCTGTCATGTGAGGAAGGATCAGTGTGATAGCTGGTACCTGGAAATGTACTCCAGATGTGAATTTCTGATGTAACAGAGGTGGAATAAGTGTAGTACCATAACACTGTATACTCACATTAACCGTGACAAGTGATGCCTGAAAAGGAGGAATATCGCAATCCTTTTCTGTAGATAACACTATGTAACTCCCATTATCTAGGCTGTGAATTAATGTAAAAGGGGTTTGAATAGGCATTACAGTTATCGGGCAGTTGCTACCTTGCATTTGATCATTGCAAGGCATGTGCTGTATAATGTCATCACAAATCAAGTAACCTCTATCAACACATCTTATAGTGCTGATGAAAAATTTACGATCACATTTCACAGACATGTACTGAAATGGTTGCGCAACCTGCATCCTTGCGAAATAAGAACCTGTGTGTGTTATGTGTCCAAAATTAAGCAGTTCCCAATTTGTTGTATACACGTCTCCTGGAATAAATAATTCATAGTATATAAAAACTTCCCATAATGAGTCATCAGGGTTATGAACCCGTCTGTGGTTTCTTTCTCGTATGTCATAAACTGTGGTTTGTGAAACATATGCCAGGATTTCAGATTCTTTCGGACTTAAATTGAGAGTCTGTGTGACCAAAGTGAGATTTAAAAGTGATATGTCAACCTTTTTACTTTGCAATGTTAACCTGATAGAAGTAATGTGATTAAGAATAACCAAAGCTTTAATTTCTTCAGATAACACTGTTATATCTGAAATTGTGTAGGAAGCAAATTTTATCATGTGATCTCTTAACACCAAAATACCTCTCCTTAATTCTTCATCATTTGAGTCAGAGATTTGACTTATAACAGAAACAGAATCACTCAGCAGGTGTCCTGTGGTTATAAGAATATCATCGTTAGTAAGCAATTTTCTTGCAGATGTTTTACTTGAAACTTTACATTCATTCATGAAGTCTGTATCATTTTCATAATACACTATGGCATTAATCGTTGCATTCGTACCCCACATTGCCTCTGAGTAGGGCATGTTAACAATATTACGTGTGGTGCACGTGTCATACTCACAGGGTTTATCATCTGGAGCTATTTGAACATTCATCAAATCGCTCATTGCCCTGATTACCGTGTCAACATTCATATGCAAACTATCATTGAGACATTTCTGGAACAGGGAGTAGACTTTGTAATTAGGTTTCATAATCACTATTCGCTCCACACACCAAAAACCTCGTAACCCAGAAAAATGTAAAAATCCTTGATCAATCATTTTCGGTTGCCAGTTAAAATAGCCTTGCGTGAGATTGTAATGAAAGGAACACGGTTTACAACCGTATTTGAATACTGTAGTGTCCTTATCACAGATTCCTTCATTAATCAATTTCTCCAATGTGATACCACACGCATTCTTGAAACCTTTACATGAATGGCTGTAGTATGTCGTATTGGTAAATGTAGCAAAGCGTGGTTGAGTGCAAGTGTCCCATGCCGTAGGTTCACGAAACAACATACCATCACCTTGTGTATTCCATTCTTTCGGAAGTGCTGCTGTCTTTAGCTGTCCAGTTTTAGCATCTTCCATCACATCTTGAAGTTTGTATAACAGGTCCTCAGCGGTTATTGATGAGTTCCACCATCCTGAGTAAATACTGTCAGTACAAAAAACAGCAGATATATAAGGTCTTACCCCCCCAGGTATTCTGTACTCTTCTTCTTCAGCACCTTCCCAGAATGCCACTCTTGGATCAGTCTGTCCATTGGGAACGAATCCGTTCTGAGTAATTTGACCTGTATTCAGATAGAAAATAGGGTATTGCTTATACCTTATATTGTCCATGGTCACACCAGGCCGAGGGCAATGATCAGCTTTCAGCTCCTTCGTTGGCCATTTATGTGTTCCTTGAAAGTCAATGAAATAACAATGTCCAAATTCAGCATGACAACGTTGTTCACGGTAGCTTTGCTGCTTCCAATGGTCATGAAGGGGTAAATCATATTTCAGGCTTGTAGATTGCAGCTGTTGCATCTGTGCATTCAGATGTTGTGTCACCAGCTTCCTTCCTTCTGGCGTAGTTATACCAGCTTCTTTAGCTAGCACAGTAGAATCAAACAGCACAACCTGTGAAATCCCCAAAGTCTTTCGTTTCTGGATGATAGGTTTAGGAAACGGCTTCCAATACACACCTTGAGGTATACCCACCGACTGTATGTCCACCGGTTTCAAATCGTAATGTAGTCCTCGTTTCACGATGCCGGAGTCTGGTGTGGTAATACCGTGTGCTGCTGTACGTTTCCAGTCGATGATCTCTCCTTCTTGCTGAGTCACAAAATGCCATTGTAACCTGAAAATAACGCTGGCCGATATTGCTAGAAAAGCAAAACAGATTGAGAGACACAAAATAGTCTTTAACAGTCTTTTCTTTGTGATCACCTTAGCCATTGTTTGATAGGCCTTCTGGTAAATATTGCGTTGATCCGGTATGGCAGGTAACACATATATATGTCTTTGGTCACTGTCAGGGAAGTCAGCTTCAGCTTGTAGGACCTCACCTGCGTGATTATTTTCCACATCCTGTTGTCTTGCAATCTGTGCTTCGAGAGGCTGCAGCTCGATCGAAGTCTGTCGCAGATACGGTGTCTCCTCCATCTTGAACAGTGACGTTACTGTAATGTGCTGTAGGCTTAAGATTATCGATACTCACTTTTCTTTCTCTTCCTTTTGTATCTTGGATGATAAAGGTTCTTTCATTTATCTTTTTCAGTATCGTGGTAGGTTTCTTCGATTTAGGCCGCAACGGCTTTACCTTAGCAACCCTCTCCTGGACCGAATGTCCAATCTGCGGCGTCCAAGCTGCAGGATTACGTGGTGTGTGGGCTGTATGGGAAAAAGAATCCCTCAATTCCTGTAAAATTAATATTTGTTCAAGTCTCCCTGGGACAGAAATAGAATCATTAGTAAACGGTGTATTCATAGGAGTACCATATAACAGTTCATGGGGTGTTTTACCAGTTACTGAGTTAGGAATATTATTTAGGCCAATTTGAACCGTAACTAAGAGTGGATACCACTGTGTAGGACGATTAGATAGCATTTTGGTTAAAAGTCGTTTTACCTCGTAATTTCTACGCTCAGCGATTCCAGTTCTTTCCGGATGCCACGGTGAGCTGAAAGCCCAATCAACACCTAATGTTGCGGCCCATTCCTTGGTTTCTGCTGCTGTGAAAGCAGGTCCACCATCGGAATGAAAGGCCTTGGGCTTAGCCACACTTACTAAGGTGTTGAGACAATTAAGCGTAGAGCTAGATGTCGTACTACGAACGGGGTATAACCACGTAAACCTTGTACAAGCATCAACACAAACCAAAACATGTTTGTAGGAATGTGATGCTGGCAACGGTCCAATATGGTCCAAATATATTAAATCAAACGGTTTGTTCGGTATTGCATTAATAATAAATGGTGGGGTCTGATGATTAGGAGCGTTTACCAACCGACATGGTTTACAGTTGCTTAGAACTGTCTTAACTGTTTTCCTCATTTTCGGCCACCAGTATTTGTGTTTCAGTGTCAACAAAACATTTTCTCTCCCTAGGTGAGGGTGTCCCACACTGTCATGTGCTTGCGTAGCGATCTGCATCCTGCTTGCTACAGGGGGAACAATGAATTCATTAGCATCAATTACAACCATGCAATTATTGTTGACTTGTTTAAATGAGTATTTCTTAGGATACCCAGGTGGATTAGGCCTGGTGGTATCCAGACAAGCATACAACTCTGCATCGAGACTGGCTGACTTTGACTGTGCCCTTGTTAACACTTTTGTTAACGGCAAATTTCTGACTTACAGTTTGCGCGAGACTATCTGCAAACTGGTTACCCATAGTATGAACCGATGAACCAAGCGTTCTGTGCGCTGGCTCGTGTATAATTTCAATATCAGGCTTTTGATCAAGATAGGCCGCAATGGCCTTCCACTTAGCTATATGCGTTAGTGGTTTCCTTTTGGCATTCAAAAATCCATTTGATCTCCAAATTGGTAGGTCCTGCAATGCTGAACGTGCTAAATAAGCGGAATCTGTAACTATAAGTACATGTCCCTTAACTGTAAGTGCTTCTTTCATAGCAAAAGCTAATGCATGAATCTCTGCAAACTGTGCAGAGTGGTCTCCAACAGGTAATTGCCAACTATGCAACAAATTCATATGTGCATCATATTTTGCAATTCCTGAACCTGCAGATTTATTCACTCCTTCTTTGCTGGAGTCTACAGCTGAACCATCTGTGTAGAAAATGCATGTGTAAAAATCATTTGGGTGTGTTTGATTTTCCCATGTCACCCCTTCAAACGGGGATGGGAGGTCATCTAATGTAGTTAAAGTTTTATCATGCACAAAATGTATTTGGGGATCTTCTATAATTGTATACCATTTTAACCAGCGGCTTCTTAACGCCTTCCTGTCCGGAATGGTCTGTTTCTGCAATGTTGCTAGTGAAGCTACTGAAGTGTATATATAGATATCCTGTCCCTGTGCCAAATCACGTGATTTCAGCACTGTGAGTGTAATCGCTGATAATAGTTTTTCAAGCGGCAAATATCTCTTCTCTGTGTTTGTAAATACATAAGATAATAATGTAATTGGTACTGTTTCCATAGCATTGTAAATTCTAATGTATGCAGCTAGTGGTGAAATGTTGACATAAGCTGACAATGGTTTTGTCGGGTCGCGCTGCGCTAAGTAGGAAGCATCATTTACTGCTGCTAATAACTTTCGCAATGCCTCATCCTCAACTGTTAACCATTTAAAAGGTGTTTTTGGTCTAGTCTGCTCTGACTTAATCTCGCGTGATGTTGCGTGATGTAATGGTTCAATCAGTACATTAAAATCTGGGATAAACGTCATTGAAAAATTCAGTAACCCAATAATGCTTCTTAATTGTTTTAGTGATTTAGGAACACTGATGTTGGAAACTTTTTCTCTGTAATTAGTAGAGAGGCCTCTGCCATTTTCAGCTATTTCAAAGCCTAAAAATGTCACAGTTTCTCTTGCAAGCTGAGATTTCTTTAGGGAAACAAGGTAACCTGCTTCTGTCAATGTAATTAACACTTCTGTCATAGCTTTAAAATGCTCTTCTTCTGTGTCATGTGATAGATAAACGTCATCAACATAAATTTCTGTATTGACAAATTTAGACAATAGTGAGACTACGTCTGCAGTGAATAAAGCTGGACTATTTACAAAACCTTGTGGTAAGCGTGTAAAAACCAATTGTTTACCTTGCCAGGTAAATGTGGTTAGCCAATAACTCTCAGGCGTGATTGGATGGGAAAAATACCCAATGCTTAGATCATATGTAGTTTTAAAGCGTTTACGCTGTAATCCGCTTAAGATTGAAGGTGAATGTGTGTTCTGTGCTGCTACTGAAGGTGTGACTCTGTTCACTTCCCTATAATCTAACACCATTCGCCATGAACCATCTTTTTTAGGCACTGGATATACTGCAGTATTCATTTGGCTATACTGTTCAAGCAGTACTCCTTGTTTAAGCAAATCATTGATTACAATTTGTATGCTTGGTAAGGCGGCATGATTAATTTTATATTGTGCCTGTTTCTTTGGAAGTGTAGAACATGTATTAATATTGTGTACAATTTGTGTTCTAAATCCGACCTGATTTTCCCATTGTTGAAAAATATATTTGTGTGTCATTAACCAATTATACAATTTTGTTTTATCATTAAAAGCACTTTCATTGCATTGATCTGTGATAATTTTTTCCAAGTCAAATTTCACAGTCAATTCCGTCTGCTTGCGGTTTTCTGTAACTTCCTCTTTTATTGTAAAGAAGGAAGCCACATCTTTGTATGCTATAAGAAAGTCACAACCTAATCTGTCATGTTCAACTAATTCAATAGAAATTTTTCTGTCATTCATTTTTAAGTCTAAATAATATGAAGGATAAGTGCCGTTTCCTTCAATTGTTTGTATCGTGATGTCGTGTACATAATTTTCATCTATTAAAATATCAGTTCTTACAAGGGATATGTCGGCCTGTGTATCTAATAGGCCAGTATAATTTTTTCCCTTGTAGTGAATGTGTAACGTTAAGTTTGTCATTCCTCAAAGAGGAGGTCTGTAGGGAAGTGAGTTATCTTCCCAACAAATTTCTCTGTGCTCGCCGGTGTCGTCGCTGCTGCAGCCTGTTTAGCCCCACGTTGGGCGCCATAATCTGGGTTCAATCCTACCTTCCTTTATCAAGTGTCGCCTTATGGTGAGTTATATCCTGCTCTAAGCAGAGAACACAAACCAAAATGTTGCACTTGAAAAAGTCTCGGCCACACCCTCACATATTATGATATATGGAGGGTATTGTGAGATTATTATTTATAAAGAAAGGGTACTCAGAGTTTGTATAAGAAAAGGTTTATCATTTATTGTATTACAACAATATTCAGAAATATCAGAAATATCAGAACAAGCTTCTTATAAGCCAATGGCTAACAGTTACAGTATGTTACCAATCCATTCCTAACTATGCAGAGATTATAACTAGATATGCATTGTCAATACTCACAAACCAAAAGATATTATGTCAGGTCAGCCAGCCAGTCCCAGTCTCATCTGTGTGATGTCACACTTAAGTTCGGTTCTCTTTCTCTCTCTGATCTAACATGGAGTCGGGCCAACCTAATATAGAGTGTATTAGTTACTGCGTACGTGTGTCACGTGTCATGTGTCCATACTCTGTGGTTTGTGACGTATGATGTTTACGAGTCAGAAATTATAGTTAGTGACGTATGATGTTTACGATCTTAGGACGTACATTTAGTAACTTATGATATTTCATAAGTTCCCGTTCAAACCACAGCGTGTTTACCGTTATAAGTTCCCCTTTTATGTCTTTGTAACCTGTCCTAATATCCTGCCACTTCTGAGCAAAACAAGCTATTATTTCTAAGACAAGAAAACCAGGAATTTAACAATATACTCTAAGCTATACTAGGCCTTACTATGATACTACGTATATAAGTACCTGTGACCTGTATTCATTATGCATTATATGCCAGAAAATACCTGTAATCCATAACACCCTCTCCTACACATAATTATCATATTTTTGCAAATGCAGGAAAAACTATCAAAGCAGAAAATATTCATTATGTGTACTATTGGAAGACAGTGTCACAGCTCTCTGATGTTGATGAGCTTGAACTCATAGGAGTATGTGACTGATCGCCAAAACACCCACAACTGCGCATATGTGCACAAGTTATTCCACGATGGGAAGGTATCAATTTGTAAAAATCACCCAATTGTAAAGCGGGTTGATGTTGGCTTTCATACACACTCAAGAGCGTAGTATTCCAACGGGCACCAAAACAATGTTGATGTTTATTACCTGAACATGCAAGCAAAGTGGTACAATTATATGACCCGTGGCTGACAATACTGATATGACCTTCTTCAATTGTATAAAAAGACATTTGAAATATTTGACGGTGAATGTCTCTACACTTGAAGTTGGGTTGATCACCAAGAGACAGCAAAGATTTCACTTGCCAAAAATTACATAACATTAGCAAGCTACGCGGTAGCAATGTCCCATTAGGTGTTAAAACAGAAAACGGTCCAGAGGAAGCAAGAGAGTCCTGATACATAAAGTCTCTCATCGTATCGTGAACTGCATGCACTTTGCGGGGTTTCCGATTTGGCAAAACCAGTTCATCTAAGTACATCCTCATGGAGGTCTGATAGGAACGTGGTAGACGCAAGATTTGTGAAGCATCTTTCTTTTCGTCTGTGTCCTTGCAACAAAGCATACTGCAGCAGGTTAGATTTGACCTGTGTGCTTAAAACAGTATATTAGTATCTAGGTAAAAATATAAGAATATATGCTATAAAGCAAAATGTGATTAAGCTGAACGCCTCTTCATCTTCATCTTCGGAAGAAATGAGAAAATACGAA
>WSYH01004256.1:0-24107 GCA_036426205.1 Ascaphus truei
CTGCCTCTCCCACCATGAGAGGACAACAACCCATTACGTGCCACCATTCTGTATTAGCACTGCCTCTCCCACCATGAGAGGACAACAACCCATTACGTGCCACCATTCTGTATTAGCACTGCCTCTCCCACCATGAGAGGACAACAGTCCATTACGTGCCACCATTCTGTATTAGCACTGCCTCTCCCACCATGAGAGGACAACAACCCATTACGTGCCACCATTATGAAACACTGGCATATATTGCAGCATGACCACATTTTATCTGAAGCGTGTTGTGAACGCCCCATGCTGGCTTATAGACGTGGAGGAATATTTCAGACACACATTAAATCTGATGATAAAAAATTCTATCAGAATACCAACTTTTTAAGTTTGGGTAAACTGCAAGTTTGGGTAAACTGGTAAGCACCAGCGCGCCTCAGCACGGGTCAGCGCCTAAGCACTGACCATGCCCGAGGCCTTAGTCAGGTAAGTGGGAGTGAATATTAGACCTTTGTGATGGTTTTATTGTCAGTTCTTACCTTGACAAAGACTGCTTGTAGCAGTCGAAACGTTGGATTTCATGCTGTATTAAATACTCTCTTTTGGAAGACCGAGTGCCTGGACTATTTCCTTTTCTATATGACTCCTTGGGGACCTTGCAGGATGATCCCCCTTGGTCCGTGGGCACCGACAGGTGATATCTATTATTGAACAGTTGTGTGTGCCAGATCACCCTTCTACATAGGACAACACCAAACACAAGCTTTAATACCGCCTATCCCACCATGAGAGGACAACACCAAACCCAAGCTTTAATACCGCCTCTCCCACCATGAGAGGACCCCAACTCTGCCACCAAACACAGGCTTTAATACCGCCTCTCCCACCATGAGAGGACAACACCAAACACAAGCTTTAATACCGCCTCTCCCACCATGAGAGGACCCCAAACTCTGCCACAAACACAAGCTTTAATACCGCCTGCCCACCATATGAGAGGACAACACCAAACTCTGCCACCCAAACACAGGGCTTAATACGCCTCTCCCCCAATGCGAGGACACCAAATCTGCCACCAAACAACAGGCTTGGCTAATTACAGCCTCTCTCCCACCATGAGAGGACAACACCAAACTCTGCCACCAAACACAAGCTTTAATACGGCCTCTCCCACCATGAGAGGACACCACCAAACTCTGCCACAATACACAGGCTTTAATACCGCCTCTCCCATCATGAGAGGACCCCAACTCTGCCACCAAACACAGGCTTTAATACCGCCTCTCCCACCATGAGAGGACACCAAACTCTGCCACCAAACACAGGCTTTAATACGGCCTCTCCCACCATGAGAGGACACCAAACTCTGCCACAATACACAGGCTTTAATACTGCCTCTCCCACCATGAGAGGACATTAAACTCTTCCACCAAATATAGGCTTTAATACGGCCTCTCCCACCATGAGAAGACACCACCACGCCTTGTCGCTCACCATAGAGCTGTAGCATCGCCTCCCGCACCAAGAGGACACCACACCCGGTCACCTAACACCTTGCAGTAGACACACCTCTTCCAATCCCACGTGGAGGTGGGGGAAGTCTGCTTTCTCCTCCGCCCAACTGATCTTCAGTGCATTCCTCCCAAGGCCCTTCCGCTGCTGTGACAGCAGTTTCTCTTTTCCTTCCCTTATTTTTAACCATTGAAACGCTGCGTGTAACCCAGGGTTACATACATACGAGGGTAGCAGACCTGCAATAGGTTCCATAAAGCTTCCTACCATACCGATTCCTGCTTAACCTTTAATCCATCATTTAAAGGGCCGGAGTGTTTTACCACCTGCTCAGATCCAAGAACCCTAAAATATTTCACTTCTTCCCATCCCATTTAACACTTGTGTCCCACCCCCAATACACACCCTCCCCCCCTCCCCCATTTAAAGCGGCAATCCTAGCCGTTTTTTTCTCCACCAATTTTCCCCCCCATAGGATTGGAGCGGAACCCCATATTCCACCTCTGGGGTCCCCCTGCTTCCGGAGACACTTACCTCCGTAGGGGGTGCCGGTAGCTGCTCCGCTCGGCTGGCAGGCTTGACGTGATGGCGGAATTTCAAAACTCCCACGCCCCGGCGGGACAATGGGAAGCCGGGACATCATCCGGTGAGTCATCCTATTGGTCCACGTGACACGGGTGCATTAAACCTTAAAGTTCAGCCGGAATGGCGGCCGGCACCCCCTTCGGAGGTAAGTATCTCCAGAAGCAGGGGGTCCCCGTAGCTGAAATTAATGGGATTCGCTCCGGAGACCCCCTGCCTCAAACCTGTGTTCAACAATGAAAAAATGTAAAATGGCATGAATAGCTTCTGTAACCACATAGTCTTCAACGACCCCAGTCACATCTGACCTATAATTCATCTCCCCTCGAACAAAATCCTTTTTGGCTTCTCTACAGGTAATTTGGACCCGCAGTTCCACTAATGGGCTTCCTTTACTCCATTTCCTGTGGGTTTACGATCTTTCCCTTTACAGTTTTATAGGGGTTGTGTCTGTGTATAAGCTTTTAAAGTCTAAAGCAAAGGAGGTAAAACATTACAAGTATCATTAGGATCAGCCTCTTACACTTCTCCTCTGTTTGCATAGACTTGCAATAGGATCGTCAGTTCTTACACAAAGCTGGCCCTATAGACTTTATATAATAGGATCATCCTATTAAAAGTCAGAATCCCTTCTAATATATCGATGATCACCCTATTAAAAGTCAGGATCCCCCACTTGTACACATCAGCTTCCCATATTGAGTTGAATAGGATGAAACCTATTAAATATCAGGATCCCTTCTAATATACATCAACATCCCTTATAGACTTTTCGATGATCACCCTATTAAAAGTCAGGATCCCACTCTAATACAGAGGAGCTTCCCTTATAGACATGTATAGGGTCCATTCTTATACACATCAACCTTCCCATACAGGCTATAATAGCATTGCCCTATTACAGGCCTGCACAACTCCAGTCCTCGAGAGCCGCAAACAGGCCAGATTTTCAGGATTTCCCTACTTCAGCACAGCTGGCTCAATTAGTGGCTCAGTCATACTGAGCCAGCTGTGCTGAAGTAGGGATATCCTGAAAACCAGGCCTGTTTGCAGCCCTCGAGGACTGGAGTTGTCCAGGCCTGCCCTATTACATGTCAGAATTCAGCCCTTTATACACATTATCGTTCAGACAGAAACCCCCCCTTTTAAAAGTCAGAAATACCCTCTTACAAGGGGATTTAACAGTTTCCCCGCTAGGTGATTAAAAGGACATGTGCAAGTAAAACCTTTAACACCCGCAAAAGCCGAACGCGCGCCGTAAAAACACGGTTCTGATTTATGCAACGGTACAATTGGTGCGCACAATGGTTTCAGCTACTGTGAGTTTAAATCGAGTTTTCCAAATCTTCTGCCTAACCACGACTATTACAAGTATGACATGTGTAATTCAGAACACATTGCTCGGGCGCTGGAACTCCTCTCGCAGAGCTGTGGCGGGTTCTCTCTTTCTCTGGCGAGTTTTGTTTTTCCGCGTTGTGTGCTTCACAAAAGCCAAAGGCTTTCGTCTTGTTTTTTTTTATTATTTTTATTTTCATTTGTGTTTATTCTCACAAAGCATTTCGTGCTTTCAAGGAAAACGCTGGGGGAAAAACGGCGGAAATGTGAGAAGTCGAAGATTTCATTAAAAAAATAAATAGATAAATCTTCTTTATCCAGGTTGTAAACAGGCACACACACACACACACACACACACACACACACACACACACACCACACCCACACACACACACACACACACCCCCCAACACAACACACATCACACACACACACACACTCACACCACACACCACACTAACAAATCTTGCAATGCAAAGGGTTGTTGTTAAATGTCAGGGGTAGGAAACTCCAGTCCTCAAGGGCCACCAAAAGGACAGGTTGCGGCACCCGCCTTCACACATGTGGCCTCAATCAGGTGGCTCCGTCGAAGACATGCTCCACCTGTGGTGCTGAAGCAGGGATAGCCTGAAACCTGATCTGCGGTGGCCCTTAGACTGGAGTTTCCGTTTTCTCCCCTCCCTGTTTAAATGTTAGCTTACATGAGGAATGTAGTCATTATAACACCTCGCAAACTCACGCACGCACGCACGCACACACACACACACACATAACACTACTGCCCCTTTACTTTTTTCCCTCTGGGTCCTGTGGTGATGCTGATCTTTCCCCAATCAGTGCTGTCCTTTACCTGCTTTATCACATTGGCGATGACAGATATTAGTAGTTATATATGCAGAATAAATGAGTTCTGCCCGTAATAGAGTGAACCTTTTTATTGGACAACAATTATGTCATATACAAGCTTTTTCCCCTCCCTTCTCTCAGTCAGCGATACTGTATCAATATCGCTGACCTGAGGAAGAGAGTGAAAACTCTCGAAAGCTCTTGTCGCAACTGGAATAACACTAGTTCCGTTTTTTTTTGAATTAATGGTAAGACACAGTATATAGACATATATATAATACACACACAACACATATATATAGAACCGGACACACATATAGTATATATATAATACAGTGTTCGACAAACCTACATCTGCACGCGCCCCGGGCGAGTGGATTTAACATCGTGGCGAGCTCCTATTGGCCAATCAGCAAACACTGGGGTACTAGGTGGCGAGATAATTTTTTGTTCGGGAGTGATTTGTTGGTGATTTGAATCAACTTAGATATCTAATATGATAGATATAAATATATATAGTATATTATTTTTATAATATAGTGTATTTTTATATATATAATAGTTTTTTTTTCCAATAGCCCACTCGCCAACTAAATGTGACCCATTAATGTGCAAACTCTCCCCCCCCCCCCCCCCCGTTCACTCATGATTATTTCCCTTTGGCCCCTAAGAGTGGACAGATTTCTTATAAAGCAAATCGAGTCTGTGAAATTTATTATAGGAGAGACACACAACAGCAATATTAACATCTGAGAGCATGAACTGAGCTATTCCCTCCCCCCCACCTTGCAGAAACACTAAGTAAACATGTAGAAAACGTTATTACTGTGTACCGTTTTAACTGTCATTTAAATTGACTTTGGAATGGACAGGACAAAGAGCCAAACTGGTAATTAAGAATAGAAAGAGGAATCCCGGGGAATTTATGCAGGTTCCTGAGACAGGGAGGGGGGATTTTCCACGGTCTCCCCGTGGTTTCGCATGCGGGTCGTAACAGTCACACCTTCAGCTGGGGACACAAGGAAGTGGACGTTTTTTACAAGGACAGATTACATGAAATGGGTATATAGCACGATAGAGTGGAGGAGGAAAATGGAGGGTTCTAAGAGTGATATCGCTAATTATCTTCTCGTGTGTGGTGTGGTTGTGTGTGTGGTTGTTGTAATATACATGATGTATATGTATACATATAAAGTATAGAATATATATACTATAATATATATATATATATATATATACAACACCAGTTCTGCGAGAGAGAAAGAGACCACACATTCATATAAGATATACATATACACAAATAAATTTATGATATACACACACACGACACTGAGATAGTAGGTCACATAGACACACACACACTTATATATAGTTATATAAATATATATATATTCATTATAGTTACACATATATAACACCACACAAACACAACAGGTATAGTAAGTATTATATAGATATATTATATATATATATATAATATAGTAGATAGAGATATATATATATATTATAACACACACACAATACATACACACACAGACACACACACACCACACACAACAGTCTGTAAGGATCCCTAGATCCAGCAAAAAGAGATCATCACAAAAAGTGTTTTATGGGTCCAAACAAATGCACACCTAGTCCGATCGTTTCCGTCCCCAGGGGCACTTTTCAGGTTCCTATATAAATATTCCTTTACCTTGGGCAGTAATGGTTTGATTCCACTACACAGAACACACACAACTTTATTTTTATGTAATATATATTAACCATGAAGAGACGTAGTACATATTATGACGGGTGGCCACTTTCACCAACTCAGTGGTACTGGTTCAATGTTATAAGCATGAACAATTGCCTAAAACAAGTATCAAATCCGAAAAACTATAAGGGAAATAAAAATAAATAAAACTGAAAAAGTACGGAAAAGAGACTCTAGAAAACAAGCATTTGGATTCCTGGCCTGAATCCACCTAGAACGGGCACATGGATTCCGGGCCTGGATACCAGAGACGGCATTTGGATTCCGGTGCGATACCTAAGACGGGGCACATGGATTCCGGGCCTGATACCTAGAGACGGGCACATGGATTCCGGGCTGATACCAGTAGACGGGCCATGGTTCGGGCCTGATACCTAGAGATGGGACCATGGATTCGGGCCTGATACCTAGAGACGACACTTGGATTCGGGCCTGATTACCTAGAGACGGCACATGGTTCGGCTGGCTGATACCTAGGAGACGGGCACATGAGTTCCGGGCCCTGATACCTAGGAGACGGGCACATGGATTCCGGGGCCTGATACTAGAGACGGGCACTTTGGAACGCGGGCTGATACTAGAGACGGGCAATGGATTCCGGGCCTAGATACCTAGAGACGGGCATTGGATTCGCGGCCTGATACCTAGAGACGGGGCACATGGATTCCGGGACCTGATACCAGTAGAAGAGGGCACTTGGATCCGGGCCTGATACCTAGAACACAAGCACATGGAGTGGCCGGAATACGTCTCGGCTTGGTTCCGGGCTGGAGTCTAGAGACCTGGACGCAGTCTTGCGGACTTGATTCCGGGCCTGATACCTAGAGACGGGCACTTGGATTCCGGGCCTGATACCTAGAGACGGGCACTTGGATTCCTGGCTTCCGATGCACTGTATTCTGCCTGACCAGACGGGCACAGGATTGGCGATACATACGTCCTGGTCGGCCTGATACCTAGAGGACTGGATGGCGAACTAGACGGCGGCTCGGCTATACTAGGAGCTCACTGGTTCGCCTGATACTAGAATGCAAGCACATGGATTCCGGGCCTGATATTACAGAGCCGGGCACATAGGATTCCTGGCCTGATATCCTAGAGACGGGCATCTGGATTCGCGGCCTGATACCTAGAGAACGGGCCCTTTGATTCCGGGCTGATACCTAGAGACGGGCACATGGTTCCGGCCGTATCCCTCGACGGGGCCTGATCCGGGTGAACCTAAAGACAGGCGCTCGACAAGCTGTGACTGTTACTGCGGGCCATCCGGGATGATACTAGAGACGGGCACTGATGATTACTAAGAGGCAGGCCGGGATACCTGCTAGACGGGCACTTGGATTCAGCGGCCTGATACCTAGAGAACGGGACCAATAGGATTCCAGGCCTGATACCTATAGACGGCACTTGTATTCCGGGCCTGATAACCTAATACGTCGGCAATGGATTCCGGCCGATAAACTATAGACGGGACTTGATGTCCGGGCCTATACCCTAGAGTGACGGGCACATGTGATTCGGGCCTGATACCTAGAGAGCGAACTGGATTACCGGGCACTGATACCTGAGACGGGGGCACTTGGATTCGCGGTTGATACACTAGAGACGGGCAATTTGGATTCCGAGGCTGATACCTAGAGACAGGGCCTATGATTCGGGCCGTATACCTATGGACGGGCACATGGAGTCCGGGCCTGATACCTAGAGAAGTGGCACATGGATTCCGGGCCTGATACCTAGAGACGGGCACATGATTCCGGGCCGATCCTAGGTCGAATGCGGGTGTACTAGCAAGGACATGGGATTCCGGGCCTAGTACCTAAGAACGGGGCACATGGTCGCTGGCACTGAGACGCTGATCGGATGAACAGAGAGGCATTGATTGGCCTGATACCTAGATACGGGCACTTGGTGTCTGGGCACTTATACTATAGACGGGCACCATGGATTCCGGGCCTGATACCTAGAGACGGGCAACTGATTCCGGGCCTCTTATATACACATATATTTATATATGTTGCGTGTGGGTAGATAATAACATATACGTTGTGTATATGTATGTGTATGTATTATACATGCAACAACATCGTCCGTCTGTACATTATCTTAATCTCATTAAAGTACACTATACTGAAGAACCTAAAACAGATTCTGAACGATGACTAAATTATCACCAAGCACCCTAGAATCTCACCCTGGGCCTTAGTTTTCTCACTCTCATTCACCCCCTCCTCCCCCCTGCGTATAGTCGAGTCCCCCTCCCCGGATTAATCCTCTCAGCAGGGATATATTACGTCCTTGGTGACCCAGCTGGTTCAGTATTGGTAAATTCCACACTCAGCAGTGAGTGACCGCAATCCCTGTATCTGCTCCAACAGCACAATTGGGGGGTGTTGGGGGCTCAGGCCCGGGCATCATTAGCAGGCGTAGGAGATGTTGCGGGAATGTTTAAGTATATTGGGGAGGATTTGTCTGAGACCGGGGTTTGCTCTTAAAACCGCAGCCTGAGATCTCCTCTAATGAGTCTTAATAAGGAATCAGCCCTGGGCTTCTTTCTCGTAACCCTTCCCGGCAGAGAGTGTATATATTACATGCACCTTAAATAAAAATGAAATTGCTTAATCAAGCATAACTTTACAGGCCAACTGCTCTGGGAAATGCAACATGCAAATACTACGCAAAAATAAGGTGTGAAAATTGGGGTTTTACACGCCCTGTTGTAAGAAAAATGCAGTTCATAACACAAGCAAGATGTTATAACCCCTACCACATAGGGATGTACTTAGGCATATGATGTTATCTATATAGAAACCCACCTAAAGAGTATCTGTATATAATTAGATCACACCACGTACATAAAATACATACATATATTCAACACACACACAACGCATACACCACACTACGTATGTGTGTGAGAGTATACATGTGTGTATGTTATTGTATATACACAGACATATACCACACACACACACACCACTGTATCGATTATACGCAAATATACTGTGTCATATATGTGTGGCTATATAAATTATATATATATATATTATTATATAATATATAGATATATATATATATACACATACATACACACACAAACAAACAAAGTTTTATCTATTCACACACCACTTGGCATGGCTGCCAGTTGCAGTGAATATTTTAACAGTGTGTACAGAGTCCAGATCTGGTTGCATATGTACAGAGCATCTGACCTGAGAAAAAAACATCTCCTCCCCTAGCGCCGTCCTGCAATCCCACGGGACAAGTCTCCGCGAGCAGGGGTCCCACAGACACTCTCTAACTCGTACTTACATAGTGTATCATGGGGATCTATTTTTACTGTGTGAATGGCTTATAGGGGGGAGTTATATGAGCAGTTAGTGGGTGGGGTAATCAGGGGAGTTTATCTGGAGCAGTTATATGGGGCAATAGGAGGGTTTATAGTGAGGGGTCTATATGGGGTAAGAGGATAGTTATAGGGAGCGGTTATATGGGGTAATAGAGGGAGTTATAGAGAAGGAATATATGGGGTAATAGGAGAGGTTTAAGGAGCGTATTAATGGGGTAATAGGGGTTAAAGGGGAGGGAATACTATGGGGTAATAGAGGATTACTAGGCTGGTTATTATGGGGTATAGGCGAGTTATAGGGAAGCGGTTATATGGAACATAGGAGGAGTTATGGGAGAAGGATCTATGGGGTTATAGGAGGGAGTTGATGGGACGGGTATATGGGGTAATAGGGGAACTCTTTTTTATTGGAATTTTTTTTCACCAACATTACTTTCACAGAAACAATCCCATTACACAACAAAAACTGCACAATATTGGCGATTACATTATACAAAATTAGCCCGATTATGGTTCCAAGTGTTCTTTCTCCCTCTAAAAGCATTCTCTTTTCCTTAATCTTCTTACGGCCCCGTTTAAATGTCTCAAAACGTCATCTCGAGACAATATACACATTTTTTATTGCAACCAACTGCCCTAGCCATCCACAATTATAACCTTAAAACAATTGGGGGGGCTATAAATTCAGGGTATTGTACCTTCATCATACTTATGGTTTTCTTTAAAATTCAACAGATACATTTGAATATGTAAGTTCCCCAAAATTGGTGTCTTAAAAAACCAGGCACCATTCTTTCCACAAACGCTTTTTACACTACCGGTACTGTAACCCAAATGATCCATTGAATTCACTCATTATTACCAATGATTCTAGGACCATTCTGTCTGATACCTCCTATGGTTTAATATTTACTACGGTACATTATAATTTGCTGAAAGGCCAACCAGGTAAATATCCTTAATTTTGTGGAATTCTCATGCTATTCAATTTGGTTTAATGTTTACTCAATTTTCCCCCACGTAATCTCTCATGTGTTAGTGGGGAAGAAAAGCTTTCTCAATAATGTTCTCATAAATGTGCTTCCTAGAAACCATTTTCTATCTCCCTATGCTTATTTCCACCTTCTTAAAAGGTCTGACACGTTTGTGCCAACATTACTCCGGGGTATAGACCAGATTTCACTCCTCTAATGTTTGACTTGTCCCCCACACTCCACGCCAATACATAAGGACCTAACCCACTTCCACCAAGCACATGGTCAGACCAGTCATTTTCTAATTTCGCTAATATGGGCAAATGTATATCTCAGGAAAAATAAACATAAAAAATAACACCAAAGGGTTTAACATTTTTAAGATTTTAGCCTCTCTTCTTCGATATACGAGTGTTGTATTTCTTTGATCAATTTGGATTTTCCCCATAAATCTGGAAAAACAACTAAACATCTAGGATTCAGATTTTCTGGTATTGGAAAAATATAACTGATTAAACAACAAATTGGTCTAAGAAAGTTTCAATTATTGCCACTCTTTCCCCTAAGAACACAGCTTCCAATTCTTCCATTTCTTAATTTTACTCCTCAACTATTTCGTATCTTCTCTTTCCAATGTACACATTCTGATGTTCCTCCCAATTTACAACACCAGAATTTGTATTGGCCATTCACTATATGGAAATCATTTCTGGAAGTATAAACCTCTCGTTTACTTTAGAATTGGAAGCTCTTGAAAATGCCGCTTAATATTTTCCGCAGCTTCTTTTCCCAACACGTACAATGGAATATGCTCTGCGATGCCATACATTTTAGGATTGATTGTGTTGCTATTCAATCCCATCAATAAGATTATTTGATTCCAATTTCCCAAAAATGATCACTACTAAACGTACAGAAGAGAGAGGCTCAAGAGAGACATCCCTGACGTTACCCTAGCTCAACGCTAAATTCTTTCCCTATCAACGCATTTATTTGTGGAGATCCACTGCATCTTTTAATAACCAAGGAATCCATCCTAAATGATGGGAACCAGTACGCGATATAGACTTTCCCAGACAGAGATATACGTGGTTTACTCTGTCAAATGCTTAGTTGTTGATCTAAGCATAAAACATATTTGCTCTATTTAGGGCTTTAACAAAAATCGAAAATCTCTCTTAGTGTATGACTGCGTTGTGATATTACGCGTCTTTAATGCCCAATACTGAGCCTTTACAGATTGTTTCCCAGATACCTCTCTCACATCTATTAACAAATTCTGGCTAAATTTTTCCGATCGG
This sequence comes from Ascaphus truei, assembly GCA_036426205.1. Lineage (NCBI taxonomy): Eukaryota > Metazoa > Chordata > Amphibia > Anura > Ascaphidae > Ascaphus > Ascaphus truei. Next base: position 11,644 of record WSYH01004256.1, read on the forward strand.
TGTTCAAAGAAGAAATTGGTCTCCAGTTCTTTCTTCTCTTTCCTCCGGATCCATTCTTATTTATTGTAACAGAAATCAGAGGAGACGTGCACATGGACCCGGACATCTTACTTCCTGTAACATTATGTGCCAACTTAGTCAAATCAGGAACAACAATCACTCAACAATTAAAACAACCCTGTGTTAAGGCTTGTATGTACCCTGGGTGTTATTATTCTTCTTTAACCCATTTAGTACACTCCCTGACCGCACTATCTAGATTACTCTCCATTGGTGCAGGTGTTTCTTCTCTAAATTGTTAATTTAATGAATTAATCAATGATTATTCTATAAATACTTATTTCTTTTTCTCCGCTATCGCTTCTCCTTAAAAAATACTGAATAGAAATTACACTAATCAAAAATGTCCTTCTTCCTTGGTGTTATAATTACTACCAGGAGTCATAAAGCCATAGATTTAGTTTTCTTTCCCACGCTCCTTTCAGCTGAGAAGGGACTGGTGAAATAAGATTTGCTGTGAGCCAAAATACTCGCTACCTTTATAGTGATGATACCATATCTATCATATTGAAGTGTTTCTATTTTATCTTATACAACCTGTATCTCTCCACTGATACTATTAATTTACCCTCATTCAACTACGAATATAAGCTGGCATAATTTCCCATTAAGAGTTGATATTTTTTATAATTATTTTGACCTTTTCCTGTTTGCTAGGTTCACTTACAAAGAGACATATTCCGTGTTGTCCCTCCCACCAATCCGCCAATCTTATAAAGTCCTTGGAATGACCCTACTGATCTTCATAAAATTGTTCTAATAGGTTCTTGTGTCCTACTATTTTTCAAAGTGGGATGTTCAATTGCCAGCTGCCTTTACCCATCCTCAAGGTATCACATATTCAGAATGAAGGTGATAAACATTAAATGGTCTGAAAATTCAACAGTGAATTAAATTAATACTGAAGTATAACCATTTATATTTTTAATATATACACGTCAATTCTGCTCTTACTTTGGCCCTTTATATTAAGTCGCCCATGACTTAGCATCTGTTTAATATGAATATCTTCTAAGGCCCGGCTTAGTGCCGCGTACGTCGCCCGGAAAACAATGATTGTCGCCGCTGCGTGGCCCCCCCGGTTAAGTAAGCGCCGGACGGCAACAAGCGCGGGGCGACCCGATTTGGAAGCCGGTGAATATTTGATTTTTATGGGGCTGTCGCCTCATGTGACATGCCGGAACCATTCAATGCCATGGTCGCCCGCAACGCCGCACGCAAAGCGAAATACAACTTTCGCTACCGGCGACGGGTGACGTCACGCAACGCACTATACGCGCTGGCTTAGTACCGCTTTGCCTGCATCAGTTTTTAGAGAATTGCTATCTAGATTTTACCGCGACACGTTCAGTCCTAGATATTAGTAACAATCACCACAAAAAAATGCCATTTTAGAGTAACTGAAAAGGTCTTATCCTAACAATAATTCTTAAACACTCATTCTTGTTTGTGGTCCATAGATATTAATCAAGTGGAAACGTAACTTATTCACCAGTAAACATGCGAGAAGTAAGCATCGCCCTTCCTGAATGTCTAACAGTTTAGGGATCTCATTTCCGACCATCTTTAATAAAAATTGCCACGTGCCTTCAAAGGTTTAACTCCCATGGACCAAAATGGGGCCCTGCCAGTCGGTTGCTTTGCTGTAATGTCATTTTTGATTGATAATCTCTCGTTACTTGTAAGAAAATTATATTTGATCACAATGTTTAATACACTGTAAGCTAAAATACGGGCTTCCACGATTTTTATACTGCCCAATTAACAGTTATTACCTATAAAGGATGCTTATGGAGAACAGACATTTTTAGCCAAAGAAAGTGACAAATTACTTCTTTTTGCCCCACATTATACCCCCAATGCCCAAACCTTTTTAAGGGGCCCACCGAAGGTCGATCATGGTCCGATGCTGTCACTATGGAAATGTCCATATTATGCTCTCTTATTGATACGGAACGTTCCTCTACACTCAGGGTCTTCACTCTTGACCCCAATCCCTTCTAAGAAAGTAAAACGATTCTTTACAGGCACCGGAGGGAACTTTAACCACAGCAGGACCTGAAGGAAGCGAACTCAGAGTCTCCAAGTACTTTCTTACCGTGCCCTTTCCTTGCTTTTGTTTTGCCTGTACCCAATCCTCCGGCGCTCTGTCTTTTCGTCTTCTTATTTTTTTTTTCCCCATTGGATTACCATCATAGGTAGGATCATCTATTTACCCCACGATCGTTCCCCTGCTGGAGTTAAATTTGAGGGAGGTTCCTCTTAAGGGGTCTTTGACAATTCCCGGGCCTTTTACACATGCAATATGTTTCTTCTGTAAGTGGATTCGGGTGAAAACCCATCCCATGTGGATCAGGACAAATGCCATCCAGGCTGAACGACAACCCCGTCTGCAGGCGTATCCGGACATATTCGGTTGCAAACTTTCAGGGCTTCGGTCATAGAATGCTTTCATTGTCATCAAGACAACTTCCTGCTCTCATACTCTTGCAATATATGGCCCATGCTGTCTAACGCAATTCGTATAGGATGTCCAAATTTATCGCATAAATACATTGAATCTTGTGACCAACTTGCCCTCCTCGTGGCCCAAGGACTGGCACAAGTTGCAATTTTAGAACATCACAGAATTGTTATATCGGCTGTAACACACTCTATGGCACAAGGTTGGCTAGACGATAGTAAAAAACAGTTTCCTTTTTCTGTTCCAGTGAAGAAGAGAGGTTGGGGCAATGTTTGAAACATTGCCATGTCCCAAAGTCTGACTTGCACGTTTCCAGCCCTCCTATGCCAGATGTCCTCTCATCCGTGATTCTTGTAGTGGGAGCCAAGCTACTCACAATTTCTGCCAAGCCATTCAGAATATCTGATATTGGACTGATTCGGTCTGAAGAGAATTGTTGACGACTTTATTTTTCGGTTTCTACAGGGAATAGCTGCAAAAAATTTTCGCACAAATCAGTGTTTTACAGACCCGTTATTCTTGTCCAGAACTTTATCCAAAGCTTGGAGGTATCTTAAAACTGCCCATCTACTCACGGGACAGGAACATGGAAAGTGCATACAATTTCATCTGACGTGAAGCCCAAAGGCAGCAACAAGTCTCTACAACCTTAAGTTTTCCACATTCCAGGCCTACAGAGTTAATGCGGTCTTCAAATCTTACTGCTTATTACCACCTGCTGTTCTCCCCTCCAGACGTTCTGAATCTAGGACCCTGTAATAAGACAGGGGGATGGTCTGTCTCAGGTTGAGCTTGGTTCGCTCGTCTACTGCTTCAGGAACAACTCATTTACCAGATGCTCTGATCCAATCACCAGCTGTTCAGTTTTTTACTTTGCTGCTCTCCAGATTCCCTGTAATCCTGCAACTTCTCCCAGGATAGAGTCTCGAGATAACCTAACATCACAGGTTGTCTGCTGCTTTCTGTAACATGCAATGGGCTTTTTTACACAAATCTTCTGGGTTTCTATTAACTCCTGGAGCTGGAAGCTCGGTGTCAGATCTTGCTCACGTCATGTCACACTGATGTCATCCCCTTCTGGACGTTCTTTGGCACCCTATTTCAGAGGCGTTACTCTCTCACTGGTAGAACTTTAGCGCCGGTCCTTATGCTTTTCCTTTCTTTAGCAGCTTTACCCTTTGGGGTTTTCCCTGGGCACTTGAATTGATTTAAACTGTCAGGATCTGAGTCAGAGTTTTTCTGGAATAGGTTCTCTGATTCAGCCTGTTTTATCTTTTAGACTTTTGCAGACTTGTTCTGGGATCTAGTTTCTCTCCCTTCTTATTGGCACCCACCCTCGAAATTTATCTTTTCTTGAGAGCTTTAATGTGACCTAACTGGGGTTCTGGCTTTTGTTTCCAAAACAGACATCAGCGCCTTGCTCTGCACTTTGTCTGCACTTTGCTCTGCGCCCCGCTCTGCGCCCACGGCTCTGGCCCGCTCAGCACTGTGTAGCATTGGTCAATGTTTTCAAAAGGGAGGGGAAGTTTCTGTTTGGCGGACACCATTACTTTAGCATCTACCTTCCAATCGTTAAACATCACACAGACAATGTTTATTTGCTTCTTGCAGCACGCTTCCTCAGACACCACACATTTCTTTAATTTAATGTTTTCTTCTTCCACAGCTCTGCCTTCTTATGTTATACATCTGCCAATAAGCTTGGTTCTCTTATTCTTAGGCCCCGTTATTGCCCGCGACGGAGTGACGTACACCCGCAAAGTGCATTCGCGTTTGCAGCGACGTCGCTAGCGACCTGGCCATGAGTGTTCAGGAAGTTGTTAACATGTGGCTAAGCCTCAAAAAAAATCAAATTTGAGACTACCAAAATTTTTGGTCGCTCCAGTCGCGCTTACTATAAGCACTTGCGACGGACGACAATGCTCGTTTTGGAGCGCCGTCGCTCGCAGTCGGGCACGGCAACTGCATATAGAGCACCTAAAGCAGGATCTGTTCTCTTTTCCTTTTTCTCCAACCTCTCCGTAACTTGTATCAGGGCTCCCCAAGGCTACAACCCCTGCTGACGCCTGCTGCCTCTCTACTCTCATTCGTCCAACTCACAGCAACCAACCCTGGGTCTAAGGGCCATACGGCTCCCCTCAGGAGTCACTGAACGCCCAATCCCTGGAGGAGTTTATAGGGGAGTTACTATGGAGTAATCGGAGGAGTTAAGTAAGGAGCGGTTAATATTGGAGCGGGAGGAAGGCGTATTAAGGGACAGAAAAAGAGAACATACCACCAACGGTCCCTTTAACGACGGGCAAAACACAAATGGCAGGAGGGTTTTAAATGCTTCTCGCTAACCTAAACGCCCCACTCTTCATAATAATAAATAACTTTATTGCCATATATAGTTCATGTCATGCAGCAATAGGTTGTAAGAAACAGTCCCTGCCCCGCAGAGCTTTACAATCTAGCTTCTGGGCTGGAGGCACATTGGATAAGGACTTGGGTCACTGGAGATTGACAGCACCGGTTTTTGAATCACTAGGGTCCCCATACTGAAAACTGCGCATCCTTGATGACAGACGGCTCCTTTCTCCCTTCGCAAGCCTCCCTGGATGGGACCGCAGCCCGTTATAATCTCACTGTACTCCGCAAACCGCAGACAGGACACGCCATACCACAAACTCAGTTCTGTTTTATCTGCCCAAAACACCACAGCCAGAAGCCATCCAACAGCAAACGTCACGCGTTCCCCCAGCCGGACAAGTTACAAGGGGTAATTCGCAGGGGGGTCCCATGTCCGGAGGTGAAGGAAATGGCATGGATTTTTCGGAAGGATGTCCATAATTAGCAGGGGGAGGGAAGAAAAGAATGGAAGGAGACGGGAGTAGAAACGGTTTTTGTGTTGTATGGGGAGAATTAAAAGAGGAACATGTCTTGCTTGTTGGGGGGCGGTCGGGCAACCGGAGGGCCGTCTTACGGCTCCGACTCGTCTGCCCCTGCAGAAAGGGTGTTCAGATACATTTTTAAAGGTTTTTGAAAAAACTGGTTCGAGGATTAAATGATAATACCCATTGGTTGTCTCAGAGCAGGGGGGGGGGGGCAAATCCCAGCCTCAAAAGTTACGCAACAGGTCATGATTTGAGGATATCCCTGACTTCAGCACAGGTGCTCAATCACTTGGCTCAGTTATTGAATCATGGATATCATTAAAGTTTGATCTGTTGTGGCCCTGTGGGACTGAGTTGACCAGTCAACGAATGACCACTGATGAGCCACCTGTGCTAAGCAGGGAATCTTAAAACCTGACCTGTTGGTTGCCCTGCTAGACTGGAGTGGACCACTTCCTGTCAGATAATGGTTCGCCGGCAGGCTACTAAACGGCACTTGTCCTGGTTACTAATGACACTATCGAAATTCTGATGAAATGCCCCTTTTAACCTCCCCGGCATAAAATTCCTTTGAATTTTTTCCGTCCCGCCACGAAAAGGGTTAAGATCGAATTTTTTAAACGATCATAGGAAATGAAATTCTCATGCTAACAGATGTCACGAATGTGTTGGCTGGCGTAGATACATTTTTTATATATTGGATTTTTGCGACTGATTTCTCAAAGACAAAAGTGAAATGGAAGGAAATGTGGATTTTCTTGCGGTGTATTAGGGTTGCTAATAATGTTTGGTTAACGATTAGACCTCCAATTATCCACGCGAAAATACCATGCGCCTCACGGCAAATTGTTTTGATAAAAACAATCTTAGCAAAGTGATTAATTTTGTTCTGTGCCATTAGAAAGAGTTTACTTAATTCATTCTTTTTAAAGGATAGTTTTATTGGTTAAAAAACTTTTGGGATTGATGAGTTTCAAAATTAAATGGTGGAAAAGGGACGGTATTGAAACTGTATTATAATATCACTTGCATTTAAAAAAAATATTAGTTAAAGTTTGAAACTGGAATACATGCTCAATTTCGAATATAGATAGTATAAATGGAAATTACAGGCAATGTTTTTTTTTTTTTTGGTGGGGACATATCAAAATATAGATATATTTTTCCCAAGAATCTCTAGGGGGAAACAATTGACCGGGAGGATATGTCTTATTTTTGCCAAATACAGCGGAAAATGTATAATATTCTCTATATTATAAAAAGATGAATTAATAGGAGGAAGTTAATAGGGAGGCGATAAGGGGTAATTGGAGGTGTTAGGGAGCGACGTAACCTGGGAATTGGAGAGGTAATTAGGAAAGGGTTTAAATGACACAGATATATGGGTATAATCTGATATCCATCCCTAATAATTTTCCCTAGTATACAAATCCCATCAGACAAAAAAAAAAAAAAAACACTTTCCCCTCCGTTTTAAACAACATAACATCTCCACCTAATCAAAAAACAATCTTTCCCTAACAACCTTTTTGTGCCTGGAATAACCATGTGTTCTGTCAAACTGTCAATAAACCCCTTTTGGCCAAACAGCCTAAAAGTACGGTGACAGCGTTGGAAGGAACCTTGAGTGTGATCCTTCACGGCCGGTTTTCCCGTAGTGTAGGAGACGGTCTCTCCTTACAACCGCGACGGTAACCCGCCGGGTGCCACTCCACAGCAGCACGCCCCACACTAGGAAGGCATGTTTCACCCCCGCAGCTTTCATTACACCATAGCAGGCAATGTTGCTCATACAGTCGTTCCACTTACCCGCCTCACACGGCAGTTCAGCCCCCCATGAGGCATTTTCACGTCCTCCACTAGAGGCAGTTTCACGCCCCCACCTGAAGGAGCATGTTCACGCCCCCACACCTAGCAAGCAATGTTTCACGCCATCCACCCTGCAGGCATGTTTCACATGCACCCCACCTAGCAGGCATGTTTCATTCCGCCACCCCCTAGCATTGGCATGTTTCACGCTCCACCGCGCTTCCACCACCTAGCAGGCATGTTTTCACCCCCCACTAGCATGCATGTTTCACGCGGCCCCACACGCTTTTTAACCCCACCTACGCTTAGGCGCATGTATGGCCACCCGGCAGTTTCACGCCCCCACCTAGCGGCATGTTTCATCAGCCCGCACCTACGCATGTTTCACCGGAACGTCCCTTGTTCCATGTCTGGAGAGGCATGTTTCCACGCCCCCACCTAGAAGTATGTTTCACCCACCTCAACTCCCACAGCAGCTGGTTTCACGCCAGCCCAGCTGCTCGGAGCACAGGCGGGTGACTGATGAGGGGACATTTTCCAATTAGAGGGAAGGCACGGGACGAAGAATAAGCCTCCGATCCAGCCTTCCTCGCCGCCCGGGTGCCACCGGCTTTCAGCGGGTATGCAACACGCCCGATCTATGAGACACCTGGCCCGGAAGTCCCAACCATCAATCGAGTTAACAGAAGCAGCTCGAGAGTGGCATGGGGCACTACTGACACCTTCCATTGCATTGACATGCCACGAGGGTTACCCGCCTCTCCCACCAGCGCTAATAGTCTAGGTTGCTCAGAAACCAAACCCCACCCCGGCTTCCCGAGGTCACTTTTAACAGACACACAAATCTGCTATCTAAATAACAAGTATATTAGGGCAGAATCCGCGAACGGATTGTCACCGCGGTTTAGTTCCCGGGGAAAGTGAGATGGGGGGAGTCCCGGGAGGAGAAGGGGATATGACTGCAGGAGGGCTCGCTCCAGCACTTTACAGTGGTTACCAGTGTGGGAACTGGAGCCGCCTCTACGGTGCCGGTGTATGCTGGGGGGCGGCAGGTTCCCCCAAACCTCACGTGTTAGCCGCAGGATGACGGGACCGGGGGCAAATCCCGCAGTCACCCTATTAGGGTTTGTCTGTCAGCCATCAAAATCACCCGGGGCGATGAGATACTGCCATTGTGTCATATTTTAAGGGTTTAATTGTAGATTATTGGGGCTGGCTGCAACGCATGCTGTTATTCTGCATTATTTCACACCCCATTGTTTATACGTCTGTTGTGTACTGGCAATAATCATATATATTTCTCGGGAATTTCATCAATGAGATTGTGATGGGCAAGTTCGGGACAAAAATCGGTAGGATTTTGTTTATTTTTTATTATCATAAGATAAATAAAAAATGAAACGTCAGGAAACACACAAAGATGTATTTGTTTAACAACATTAGACTATTTCATATCTAGATTTCATTCTCTCTTTGCAAATACGAATATTATGAAAAAGCTGCAGGAAAACAAAGAAATCAAATGTCACAGGCTTTTTAGCAGTTTTGTTTTAAAAAATTACGCTGTATATATTAAGTATATACAATGAAGTGTGTTGTGTGTGTGTGTGGTGTGTGTTGTTTGTGTGTGTTGTACCCTTGTATGTATATATACCTAATACTCTCATCTTTAATGTAATATATATATAGATTATAATATATACCACACATTTTTTACATACTGTACTTTTGATTGTATATATAAATGTATGCGAGTGTTGTATAGTATATTATTATATATACTAATACAACAGAATAATATATATATATACAGAATTAAATTAAGTTCTTCAGTATTTATTGGACAATTATTTGCATAGGACAGTCTTGCGAGAATTACTCTTCTCTTCCCAGGGCGTGAAATCGCTACTGGACTGAAGCACTTTGTATATTATATATATAGGTTAAAAAAAAAAGGACAAATTTTAACCCGTTTCAAAACAGTCCTCCTCACCAACCAAAAATATGCCCAAATTTCGCCACCCGTTGCCTAAAAATCGATACAAAAAAAAACTGCGGCCTTTCTCACCACCACCAACGCCGAACGTAAAGAAATCTACGACGGTGTTCGGGGGAAAAATATCCACGCGCGCTATTACACCCGCAATTACAAAGGACATTACGGTAATTTGCGGGGATGATTCCTGTTATTTAGCTCACTGAAACAATATGAAAAATTGAACTGCAATATGCCGAGCGGCGAATGTTGAGGGCGGCACCTATGCAGTACATACAGTAATGGTGTAAATGTATATATTCTATCAGGAATTTATAGATAAATAGAGATTAGAGAAATGTATGAATATATATACTGTATTTAAAATAACTGTTAAAATTAACAATGTCACCTTTTCAAACCGAAATGCATTGCTTGCAATAAACCTCCAAATAGCACGGTTACGTGTTTCATTGTTGTTTGTTTGGTTTTTTAATACGATTGGGGGCAAAGGTTTTTATATTTGACTGCTCTTGAAGGCAGAAAAGGAGAAAATCTTACCGAAAAATTCCCTTTTCCGGTAATTCCTGAATTTGCACACGAGAATCGAGGGGTTTGCGACTGTTCGAAAAAATAGCGGTACTAAAAAAAAGACAAATTTTACCGTTTCAAAACATTCTCCCACCACGCAACCAAATAATACGCCAAATTTACCGCCATTGCCTGAAAAATCTATTTAACAAAACAATGCGCCGTCTCACCGACCACACAGCAGCCGAACGCGTAGATAAGATCTACCGCGGGTTCGGGGAAAATATCCGGCGCTGAGCTATTACCACAGCAATTAAAAGTGACATTTCCGGGTAATGGGGGATTCTATGTTATATTCAAGGCACAATAGTGAAAAAATTGGAACTGCAAATATTCCCCCCGAATCGCCCCGGCCGAGTTTGATGGGCCTATTGCGTTGTCTGAATCAGCGTAAATGTGATGAATTTGAATGGGATTTGCCTTCCGCTCGGTTGTGTAGGAGGCGTCGAATGCACTCTGCCATTAAGGGTTGAAAGACTGAAGTATTCTCAGGGGTCCTGAAGGTACGTGTTGTCTGGAAATAACCCCCCGCGAAATTTCTGTTTCACCAATCAAAGCCCCATTGTATTAAAACATTGCAGGGTGATAAGAAAAGTAAGAGAAAAGGCAAAGCGCATCAAATGCCAGGCCAATGGATATTAATGCCAGACAGACCACCATTTTAATTGTATTTTTATCTTGATAAACGAACGCTGTGCTACGTCGGAACACCGTTGGAGTGGTCTCGTGACACAAAGTACCCTTTTACATATTCTGTATTGTGGGTCCTTTCCTGCACCATTCGGTTCGTGCATCCTCCAATTGTTTACTCCTGAATATAGAAAAAGAGGAGGAACGTAAAGAAGATTGTGGGGGGGGGGGGTTGTGGTCGAGTGGTAGGGGAAAAGGTTAAATAAAGCAATGCATTAATGATTCTTTACTGTCGGATAATAATAATAAAAATTTGGGTTAAATATTAGTATATTGGGACATATCAAAAGGAATCGCTTCATCCACCTCTATAAGGTTCAAATCCACTCCAAGTACTTTCTGCCTGAAAAGGGTTTTTTTTTTTTAGGAACGGCCTAGAAATATAGAGCTGAGGACTACCGTATCTGATAGACATAATAAAAGAGTATAGAGAGAGGTCGGGTGGAAGAGAAGTGCGAAGGACAGAGAATGGAGTAGGGAGAGAGGGGGAGGGGATAGACAGATTGAGGAGTGAGGAGGGAGAAGCAGGGAGAGAGGGGGGCAATGAAGGGATGGGATAGTCAGAAACAGAAAAGAAGGATAGAGAAGGTGGAGAGAGAGTAGGAGGAGAGGGAGATAGAAGAGGAAGGGAGTGGGGGATAGAAAGTATGGAGGGAGAAAGGGGGGTGAGTGAGATAGAGGTGGAAGAGGAGAGAGGGGGTTGTAGAAAAAGGGGAGATAGAGAACAGGTAGGTGTTGAAGAGAGATGTGTAAGAGATGTTCTCTGAAGTCAAAGCAAAAACGTAAATCAAAGTTATCTGGACCCCCACTCCTCGCTCTTTCTCCGTTCTTTATTCATGGCTGTCTCCTCCTTCCCTGCGGAATTTCCTCTTTCCTTTGTCTCTTCATTTGGTTGCCATTTTGTCCTAACAAAGATATTTATCCTTCCACGTTAAATAACCGTTCAATGCCCCCGAGAACCACTAACGTATATCCCGTTCCCCCCGTAGACCCCACCCCACCATCACCTTCTCTCCGTGCCTCGAGACTAGTGTCGAGAGTCACCTCACATGCATCCCCCTAGCCCATAAGGTCTCTGTGCGCTCCGAGTTCCCCAACTGCCTACCTGCCCCGGTCCACTTCTGCCTTCCGTGCCCCTCCGAAAGTCACCCCACTACCGTATCTAGTGCGCTACAGTAGTCCCCATATCCCTGCCTCATTCTGCCCCCCGAAAGTCCCCAATACCTGCCTCTACGTGCCCCCCGAGTCCACTACCTGCCTCTTCTCCGTGCCCCCCGATCCCACTACCTGCCTCTCCGGGCCCCCCGAGTCCCACTTACCTAACCTGCCTCTCCTTGCCCCCCGAGTCCCCACTTCCTGCCTCTCCGTGCCCCACGAGACCCCACTACCTGTCTCTCCCCCCTCCCTGTTTTAAATAGTTAGCTACAATGAGGAATGTATTCATTATACACCTCAGCAAACGCACGCACGCACGCACGCACACACACACACACACACATAACACTACTGTCCCTTTCACTTTTCCCTCTGGGTCCTGTGTGATGCTGATCTTCCCCAATCAGTGCTGTCCTTTCCCTTTATCACTCTGGCAGAGGACAGTATATATATATGTATATATACTGCAGAATAAATGAGTTCTTCCGTAATAGGTGATACCTTTTTTATTTGGACTAACAATTTATGTCATAGTACAAGCTTTCCTCTCTTCCTCAGGTCAGCGATACTGGTATCAATATCGCTGACCTGAGGAAGAGAGGAAAACTCTCGAAAGCTTGTCGCAACTGGACTAACACGGCTATTTCCGTTTTTTTAATTTAATATATGTATATACACATATATATACATATATATACATACACACACAAACATATATATATATACACGGACACACATATATGTATATATATATACAGTGTTCGACAAACCTATACATCTGCACGCCCCGGGCGAGTGGATTTAACATCGTGGCGAGCTCCTATTGGCCCAATCAGCACACGTG
>WSYH01004256.1:25275-35275 GCA_036426205.1 Ascaphus truei
ATATATACACACACACATACATACACACACAGACACACACACACACACACACACACAGTCTGTAAGGATCCCTAGATCCAGCAAAAGAGATCATCACAAAAAGTGATTTATGGGTCCAAAATGCACACATATGTCCGACGTTTCGGTCCCCAGGGGAACCTTCTTCAGGGTGTCCTATAAATATTCCCTTTACCTTTGTGCAGTAATTGTTTGATTCCACTACACAGAACACACACATACTTTATTTTTATGTATATATTATATATACACATGAAGAGACGTATACATATTATGAACGGGTGGCCACTTTCACCACTCAGTGGACATGTTCAATTGTTAAAGCATGAAAAATGCCTAAAACAAGTATCAAATCCGAAAAACTATAAGGGAAATAAAATAATATAAACTGAAAAAGATACGGAAAAGAACTCTTAGAAACAAGCATTTGGATTCCGGGCCTGATACCTAGAGACGGGCACATGGATTCCGGGCCTGATACCTAGAGACGGGCACATGGATTCCGGGCCTCTATATACACATATATTTATATATATGTTAGCGTGTGGGTAGATAATAACATATACGTGTGTATATGTATGTGTATGTATATATACATGCACACACATCGTCTGTCTGTACATTATCTTAATCTCATTAAAGTACACTATACTGAAGACCCTAAAAACAGATTCTGCAACTGACTAAATTATCACAAGCACCCCTATAATCTCACCCTGGCCTTAGTTTTCTCTCATTCACCCCCTCCCTCCCCCTGCGTATTTCTATTGCCCCCTCCCCCGGATTAATCCTGCTCAGCAGGGATATTATCGGCTCCTTGGTGACCCAGCTGTTCATTATTGGAAATTCCTACACTCAGCAGTGAGTGACCTGGCCATCCCTGTATCTCTCCAACGCACAATTGGGGGGTGTTTGGGGGCTCAGCCCGGGCGATATTAGCAGGCGTAGGGAGATGTTTGCGGAAGGTTTAATTACTTGGGGAGGATTGTCTGAGACCGGGGTTGTTTGCTCTGTAAATCCGCAGCCTGAGATCTCATCTAAATGAGTCTTAATAAGGAACTCAGCCTGTGGCTTCTCGTAACCCTTCCAGTGCCAGAGAGTGTATATATATATATGCACCTTAAATAAAAATGAAATGGCTAAATCAAGCATACTTTACAGGCCAACGCTCTGGGAAATATGCAACATGCAAATACTGCAAGACAATAAGTGGACAAATTGGGGTTTTACAGCCATGTGTAAGAAAAAATGCATGTTCATACACAAGGCAAGATGTTATAACCCTCTATACATAGGGATGTACTTAGGCATATGATGTTTATCTATAGAAACCCACCTACAGATATCTGTATATAGATATAGATGCAAACACACACGTACATAAATACATATATATCAACACACACACACGCATACACACACATACTGTATGTGTGTGTATGTATACATGTGTGTATGTATATGTATACACAGACATACACACACACACACACACATGTATCTATTCATACGCACATATACTGTGTATATATATGTGTGTATATATATAAATATATTATATATATATATATATATATATATATATATATATATATATATACACATACATACACACACAAACACACACGTTTATCTATTCACACACACACACTTTGGCATGGCTGCAGGTTGCAAGTGAATAGTTTACAGTGATACAGAGTCCAGATCTGGTTGCTATGTACAGAGCATCTGACACTGAGAACAAAAACATCTCCTCCCCTAGCGCCGCTCACTGCAAATCCCACAGGGACAAAGTCTCCGCGAGCCAGGGGTCCCACAGACCACATCTCTAACTCGTTACTTACATTAGTTATCATGGGGAGCTATTTATTACTGTGTGAGCATGGGGTTATAGGGGGAGTTATATGGAGCAGTTATGTGGGGTAATAGGGGGAGTTATATGGAGCAGTTATATGGGGCAATAGGAGGAGTTATAGGGAGGGGTTATATGGGGTAATAGGATGAGTTATAGGGAGCGGTTATATGGGGTAATAGGAGGAGTTATAGAGAGAGGATATATGGGGTAATAGGAGAGGTTATAAGGAGCGGTTATATGGGGTAATAGGAGGAGTTAAAGGGAGAGGATATATGGGGTAATAGGAGGAGTTATAGGGAGTGGTTATATGGGGTAATAGGAGGAGTTATAGGGAGCGGTTATATGGAGAAATAGGAGGAGTTATAGGGAGAGGATATATGGGGTTATAGGAGGAGTTATAGGGAGCGGGTTATATGGGGTAATAGGAGGAACTCTTTTTTTATTGAATTTTTTTTCCAACATTACATTTCACAGAACAATCCATTTACAAACAAAACTGCACAATATATGCGGACTTACATTATACAAATATTAGCCCAGCATTTGTTCCAAGTTTTCTTCTCTAAAAGCAATTTCTCCTTTTCCTTAACTCTTCTTACGGCTTTTATAATGTCCTCAAAAACGTCATCCTCAGAAATATACACATTTTTTATTGCAACCTGGCACCTAGCCATCCACAAATTATACTTAACAATTGCTATAAATCAGGAATATTGTACCTTCATCATACTTATGTTTATTCTTTAAAATTCCACAGATACATTCTGAATATGTAAGTTTCCCCAAAATTGGTGTCTTAAAAAACCAAGCCATTCTTTCCCAAATCGCTTTACTACCGGGATACTGTAACACAAAATGATCCATTGATTCCACTTCATTATTACATGAATTTCTAGGACACATTCTGTCTGATACATTCCTATGTTTAATATTACTTCGTACATATAATTTGCCATGAAAGGCCAACCAGGTAATATCCTTAAATTTTGGTGGAATTCTCATGCTATTCCAATTTTTTAATGCTTTACTCAAATCTTCCCCCCACGTAATCTCTCAGGTTTAGTGGGGAAGAAAAGCATTTCTCAATAATGTTCTCATAAATGTGCTTCCTAGAACACATTTCTATCTCCCTACTGCTTATTTTCCACCTTCTTAAAAGTCTGACACTTTGTGCCACATACTCCGGGGTATAGCCAGATTTCACTCTCATAGTTTTGACTTGTCCCCCACACTCCCACGCCAATACATAAGGACTAACCCACTTCCAAAAGCACATTGGTCAGACCAGGTCATTTTCTGCATAATATGGGCAAAATTATATCTCAGAAAAATAACATTAAAAAACACCACAGGGTTTAACATTTTTAAGCCTCTCTTCTTCGGATATACGTATGTTGTATTTCTTTTGATCAAATTTTGTTGATTTCCCCATAACATCTGGAAAAACAGACTAAACATTCTAGTATTCAGATTTTCTGGTATTGGAAAAATATAACTGATATAAACAAAAATTGGTACTAAGAAAGTTTTAATTATTGCCACTCTTTCCCCTAAAGACAGCTTCCAATTCTTCCATTTCTTAATTTTCTCCTCACCTATTTCTATCTTCTCTTTCCAATGTAACATTTCTGATTGTTCCTTCCCAAACTTTACACCCAGAATTTGTATTGGCCCTTCACATATTGGAATCATTTCTGGAAGTATAAAACTCTACGTTAACTTTAGAATTGGAAGCTCTTGAAAATGCCCTAATATTTTCCGCAGCTTCTTTTCCCAACACGACAATGGAAATATCGTCTGCATATGCAATACATTTTAGGATCTGATTTTTTGCTATTTCAATCCCATCAATAAGATTATTTGATTCCAATTTCCTCAAAAATGGATCTACTACATAAACGTACAGAAGAGGACTCAGAGGACATCCCTGACGTACCCCTGACTCAACGCTAAATTCTTTCCCTATCCAGCCATTTATTTGTGGAGATCCCACTGCATCTTTATATAACAAGGATATCCATCCTATGAATGAATTGGGAATACCATACGCGGATAAGACTTCCCAGACAGAGATATACGTGGTTTACTCTGTCAAATGCCTTAGTTTGATCTAAGCATAAAACATATTTCTCTAATTTATGGGCTTTACAAAAATCGAAAATCTCTCTTACGTGTATGACTGCGTTTGTGATATTACGCTCTTTAATGCCACAATACTGAGCCTTACAGATTAGTTTCCCAGATACCTCTCTCAATCTATTAAACAAAATTCTGGCTAAGATTTTCCGATCTGTGTTCAATAAAGAAATTGGTCTCCAGTTCTTTCTTTCCCCTGGATCATTCTTTTTATGTAACAGAATCAGAGGAGACTTGCACATGGACCCGGACATCTTACCTTCCTGTAACATTATGTTACAGACTTTAGTCAAATCAGGAACTAACAAATCACTAAACAATTAAAACAACCCTGCTGTTAAGCTGTCTGTCCCTGGGGTTTTATTCTTCTTTAACCCATTTATTACATCCCTGACCTCACTATCTAGTACTTCCATTGTCAGGTTTGTTTCTTCTAAATTTGTTAATTTAGGAATAATCAATGTATTATTATATAACTATTAATTTCCTTTTTCTCCCTATAGCTCTCCTTAAATAAATCTGCATAGAAATTACTAACTATATCCAAAATGTCCTTACTCTTGGTTCTATAATTACTACCAGAGTCATAAAGCCCATAGATTAGTTTCTTTCCCACCGCTCCTTTACAGCTGAGAAAGGGATCTGGTGAAATATAAGATTTCTGTGAGCCAAAATCTCGCTCCTTTATTAGTGATGATACATATCTATCATATTGAAGTTGTTTCATTTTATCTTTAACAACCTTTATCTCTCCCTGATCTATTAATTTACCCTCATTCAACTACGAATAAAGCTGGCATAATTTCCCTTAAGAGTTGATATTTTTTATAATTATTTTGACTTTTCCTGTTTGCTAGTTTCCTTACAAACGAGACTATATTCCGTGTTGTCCCCTCCCACCAATCCGCCAAATCTTCATAAAGTCCTTGGAATGACCTCTGATCTTCATAAAATCGTCTAAATAGGTCTTGTGTCTCACTATTTTTCAAAAGTAGAGATGTTCAATTGCCAGCTGCCTTTACCCATCCTCAAGGTATCATTCATATTCAGAATGAATGATAACATTAAATGGTCTGAAAATTCAACAGGAATTAAATTAATACCTGAAGATACCATTTATATTTTTAATATATACACGGTCAATTCTGCTCTTACTTTGGCCTTTATATTAAGTAAGCCCAGAGGCTTCAGCATTATGTTTAATATGAAT
Source organism: Ascaphus truei (assembly GCA_036426205.1). NCBI lineage: Eukaryota > Metazoa > Chordata > Amphibia > Anura > Ascaphidae > Ascaphus > Ascaphus truei. The sequence continues at coordinate 30,495 of WSYH01004256.1, forward strand.
ATCTTCTAAGGCCGCGCTTATAGTGCCGGCGACGTCGCCCGAAAACAAATGCATTGTCGCCGCTGCGTGCGCTTAAAGTAAGCGCGACGGCAACAAAGCGACGGGGCGACGCGATTTTTGGAAGCCGGGAATATTTGATTTTTATGGGGCTGTCGCCTCATGTGACAGTGCCCTGAACCAATCAATGCCCTGGTCGCCCGCAACGCCGCCGCAAAGCGAAATACAACTTTCGCTAGCGGCGACGGGTGACGTCACGCATCGCACTATACGCGCGGCCTTAGTCCGATTGCCTGCACAGGTTATTTAGAAAATTGCTATCATAGATTTTACCTCGAACGTTCAGTCTAGAGATATTATTAAAATCACCACAAAAAATGACCATTTTAGAAGTGAACTGAAAAGGTCTTATCCTACTAAATAATTCTTAACACTCCTTCTTTGTTTGTGGTCCATAGATATTAATCAAGTGGAAATCTAACTTATTCACAGTAACATCTAGAAGTAAGCATCGCCCTTCCTGAATGTCTAACAGTTTATGGCATCTCATTTCGACCTCTTTAAATAAAATTGCCACGCCTTCATAAGGTTTAACTCCCATGGACCAAAATGAGGGCCCTGCCAGTCTTGCTTGGCTTTGTAAATGTCACTTTTTGTATTTAATCGCGTTTCTTGTAAGAAAATTATATTTGCATCACAATGTTTTAATACACTGTAAGCTAAAATTCGGGCTTTCCACGATTTTATACTTGCCACATTAACAGTTATTACCTATAAAGGATCGCTTATGGAAACAGACATTTTTAGCCAAAGAAGGTGCAATATTACTTCTTTTTCCCCACATTATCCCCCAATGACCCAAACCTCTTAAGGGCCACCGAAGGTTCGATCATGTCCGATTCTGTCACTATGGAAATGTCCATATTATGCTCTCTTATGGATAAGGAACGTTCCTCTACATCCTCAGGGTCTTCAGCTCTTGACCCCCAATCCTTCCTAAGAACAGTAAAACGATTCTTTACAGGCACCGGAGGAACTTTACCAGCAGGACCTGAAGGATGTCGAAGAGTCCCTCCAAGTCTTTTTACCGTGCCCTTCTTCTTTTGTTTTGCCTGTACCCAATCCTGCGCTCTGTCTTTTTCTTTCTTATTTTTTTTCCCCCACTTGGATTACCATCATAGTAGGATCATCTATTTACCCGATCGTTCCCCTGCTGGAAGTAAATTTGAGGAGGTTCCCTTTAAGGGGTCTTCTGACATTCCCTGGGCCATGTTTACACTATCAATAATTGTTTCTTCTGTAAGTGGATTCGGGCAAACTCCATCCACAGGTGGATCAGGACAAATGCCATCCCAAGGCTGAACCGGACAAACCCCGTCTGCAGGCGTATCCGGACATATTCTGTCTGCAACTTTCAGGGCTCGGTCATAGAATGCTTCATTGTCATCAAAGACCACTTCCTGCTCTCATACTCTTGAAATATTATGCCATGCTTCTACGCAATTCGTATAGGAATGTCCAAATTTATCGCATAAATTACATTGAATCTTTGTACAACTTGCCCTCTCGTGGCCCAAGGACTGGCACAAGTTGCATTTTAGAACATCACAAGAATTGCTTAAGTATCGGGCTGAACCACATCTATGGCACAAGGTTGGCTGACCATAGTAAAAACAGTTTCCTTTTTCTGTTCCAGTGAAGAAAGAGTTGGGCAGATGTTTTGTAACATTGCCATGTCGCCAAAGTCTGACTTGCACTTTCCAGCCTCCTATCCAGATGTCCTCTTCATCCGTGATTCTTGTAGGTGGAGCCAGTACTTCACATTGTCTGCCAAGCCATATCAGAATATCTGATATTGGGACTGATTCGTGTCTGAAGAGAATTGTTACTGACTTTATTTTCGGTTTACTCACAGGAATAGCTGCAAAAGATTTCCACAATTCAGTGTTTTTAAGACCCTTATATCTTGTCCAGAATTTATCCAAAGCTTGAGGTCTCTTAAAACTGACATCATACTCACGGGAACCAGGAACATGGATAAGTGCATACATTTCATCTGCTGTGAAGCCCAAAGAGCAGCAATTTCAGTCTCTACAACCTTAATTTCACATCCAGGCACTACAGAGTTAATGCTGTCTCCATTACTGCTTATTACCACCTGCTGTTCTCCCCTCAGAGTTCTGAATCATAGGACCTGCTAATAAGCAGGGGGATGGTTCTGTAAGTCCAGGTGAGCATGGGTTCTCTGTCTCACTGCTCTCAGGAACAACTCCATTTCCAGCTGCTCCTGATCTCCACCCAGCTGTTCTAGGTTTTTACTTTGCTGCTCTCCAGAGTTCCCTGTAATCTCTGCAACTTCTCCCAGGATGAGAGTCTGAGATAACCTAACATCACAGGTGTCTGCTGCTTTCTGTACATGCAATGGGCTTTTTTACCAAATCTTCTGCTGTTTCTATTAACCCCTGGGATGCTGGAAGCTCTGGATCAGATCCTTGCTCACAGTCTGATGCACACTGAGGTCAGTCCCCTTTCCTGAAGTCTTTGCACCCTATTTCAGGGCTGTTACCTTCTCCTGTAGAAACTTTTAGCTGCCGGTCCTTTGCTTTCCTTTCTTTAGCAGCTTTACCCTTTGGGGTTTTCCTGGCACTTGATTGATTTAAACTGTCAGGATCTGAGTCAGAGTTTTTCTGGAATAGGTTCTCTGATTCAGCCTCTGTTTTATCTTTAGACTTTGCAGACTTGTTCTGGGATCTAGTTTCTCTCCCTTCTTTTAGGCACCTCGAAATTTATCTTTTCTTGAGAGCTTTTAATGTGACTCTAACTGGGGTTCTGGCTTCTTGTTCCAAAACATGAATCAGCGCCTTGCTCTGCACTTTGCTCTGCACTTTGCTCTGCGCCCCGCTCTGCGCCCCGCTCTGCGCCCCGCTCAGCACTGTGTTAGCATTTCAATTGTTTTCAAAAGGGAACGTTTCTGTTTGGCTGGACCCACCATTACTTTAGCAATCTCACCTTCCAATCCGGTTAAATCATCACACAGACAATGTATTTGCTTCTTGCGCACGTCTCTCTCAGAACCACAACATTTCTTTAATTTAATGTTTTCTTCTTCCAGCTCTGCCTTCTTACTGTTATACATCTGCAATAAAGCTTGGTTCTCTTCTTTCTTAGGCCACGCGTATATTGCCCGCGACGGATGACGTCACCCGCAAAAGTAGAATTTCGCGTTGCAGCGACGTCGCTAGCGACCTGGCCATTGATTGGTTCAGAAGTTGTAACATGTGGCGACAGCCTTCAAAAAAAATCAAATTTGACTGACTACCAAAATTTTGGTCGCTCCGTCGCGCTTACTATAAGCACTTGCGACGGCGACAATGCCTGTTTTGGAGCGCCGTCGCGTCGCAGTCGCACGGCACTATAAGAGCAGCCTTAAGCAGGATCTGTTCTGCTCTTTCCTTTTTCTCCAAACTCTCCTGTAACTTGTAATCAGGCTCCCCAAGGCCTACACCCCTGCTGCAGCCTGCGGCCTCTCCTACTTCCATCTCCAACTCACAGCCACCAACCCCTGGGTCTAAGGCCATCCTGGCTCCCCTGCAGGAGCTCACCTGCAGCCCATCCTGGAGGAGTTATAGGGAGAGGTTATATGGAGTAATCGGAGGAGTTATAGGGAGCGGTTAATTGGAGCTGGAGGAGGCGTTATTAAGACAGAAAAGAACATACACCACGGTCCCTTTAACGACGGGCAAAACAAAAATGGCAGGGAGGGTGTTAAATGCTTATCTCTAACCTAAAACGCCCCACTCTTTCATAATAATAAATAACTTTATTGCATATATAGTTGCATGTATGCAGCACATAGGATTGTTAAAGACACAGTCCCTGCCCCGCAGAGCTTACAATCTATGCTTCTGGTGCCTGAGGCACAGGGAGATAAAGTGACTTGGGTCACATGGAGCTGACACCGGGTTTTGAACTAGGGTCCCCTAAATGAAACTGCGCATCCTTGATGACAGAGCGGCTCCTTCTCCCTTCGCAAGCCTCCTGGATGGGACCGCTAGCCCGTTATAAATCCACATGTACTCCGCAAGCCGCAGACAGGAGACACGCCATACCCAGTTCTGTTTATCCTGCCGCAAAACACACAAGCCAAGAAGCACATCCAACAGCCAAACGTCACGCGTTTCCCCCAGCCGGACAGTTACAAGGGGGAATTAGCAGGGGGTCCATGTCGGAGGTGGAAATGCAGGGATTTTTCGGAAGGATTAGCAGAATTTAGCAGGGGGGAGGGAAGAAAAGAATGAAGGAGACGGGAGTAGAAAGGCTTGTTGTTGTATGGGGGAGAAATAAAAAGGGAACATGGCTTTTGCTTTGGGGGGGTGCGGTCGGGACCGGGGGCGTCTTACGGCTCTCGACTCTTTGCAGCCTGGCAGAAAAGGGGGTTCAGATACATTTTTAAAGGTTTTGAAAAACTAGGTCGAGGTTAAATGATAATTCCAATTGGTTGTCCAGAGCAGGGGGGGGGGGGGAAATCCAGACCTCAAAAGTTACCAACAGGTCATGATTTGAGGATATCCCTGCTTCAGCACAGGTGGCTCAATCAGTGGCTCAGTTGAATCAGGGATATCATTAAAATTTGATCTGTTAGTGGCCCTTGAGGACTGGAGTTGACCAGTCAACGAATGAGCCACTGATTGAGCCACCTGTGCTGAAGCAGGGATATCATTAAAACCTGACCTGTTGGTGGCCCTTGTAGACTGGAGTTGACCACTCCTGGTCCAGATAATGGT
>WSYH01004256.1:40275-46661 GCA_036426205.1 Ascaphus truei
GTGCGCTCCGAGTCCCCACTACCTGTCTCTCCGTGCCCCTCGAGACCCACTACCTGTATCTCTGTCTCTCTGTGCGCTCCGAGTCCCCACTACCTGCCTCTCCGTGCCCCCCAGTCCCCACACATGCCTCTCCGTGCCCCCCAGTCCCCACTACCTGCCTCTCCGTGCCCCCCGAGTCCCCACTACCTCCTCTCCTGCCCCCGATCCCCCTACCTGCCTCTCCGTGCCCCCCGAGTCCCCACTACCTGCCTCTCCGTGCCCCACGAGACCCCACTACCTGTCTCTCCGTGCCCCACGAAACACCACTACATGCCTCTCGGTGCCCCCCGAGACCCCACTACCTGCCGTTCTATGCACCCCCCCGATACCCCACTACTGCCTTCTGTGCCCCCCGAGACCCCCTACCTGCCGTTCTGTGCGCTCCGAGAGACCCCACTACCGGTTTCTGTGCCCCCGAGACCCCACTACCTGCCTTCTGTGCCCCCCCCGAGACCCCCTCACCTGCCGTTCTGTGCCCCCTGAGACCCCACAACCTGCCGTTCTGTGCACCCCCCCCCCGAGACCCACTACCTGCCGTTCTGTGCCCCCCAGACCCCACTACCTGCCGTTCTGTGCCCCCGAGACCCCCTACCTGCCGTTCTGTGCCCCCTGAGACCCACAACCTGCCGTTCTGTCACCCCCCCCCGAGGACCCCCCACTACCTGCCTTTCTGTGCCCCCCGAGACCAGACCCCACCTGCGTTCTGTGCCCCCCGAGACCCCATACTACCTGCGTTCTGTGCCCCCGAACCCCACTACCTGCAAGTTCACTATAAATCCTTTGGAAATTGGACGAGAACGGGGAAATATCCGTATTTTTACCCATTTGTATTTCTTTAGCAAATTCAGTCTCCATTGTCAGAAATAACGACATTTTTTTCATTTTTTGTTTGTTGGTAATTTTTCCAAATGTGTCTTTAAAAAATGCGTCCATCCCGTGACTAATGGTCAGTGATGGGGGCAGTGTGTGGGGCGTATTTGGATCCGCAGCGAATCGGACGGCTCCTTTGGGCCCGGGATTTCAGCGGAACATGTCAAAACGGATTTTGTAGAACCCAATCCATGGATTCAGCAGATCGGTTCTTAAGAATCCGCCAACGGGTCGTATCCAACGGCGGTTTCTGATGAATCCGCACGGTAGGAATGAAACCAACCAAATCCGTTTACGGATTTTACAGACGCGAAACGGAATTTGGGGGTAAGATCAGGCGAAAACCCGGGAAACAATTTGGCCGGATTCTCCGCCCTACTAATGGGACGTACACTGGTTTTTTTTGTTTTGCAAAAATGGTAAAAAATGCAATTTACCATGTTTCCGAGCGAAACGTTTGTACAATCGTATACATAAGCCGCCATGTAAACAAAGATGTGTTTTTTCCCGCCCAGAAACCCGAATTTGCTTCGTTTGGAAGTCATTTCAGTTGGGCTTGTTTAGTTTTCCGTTTGTTTTTAATAAGCTGGGGCGAACATTTCATTCACAAAACAAAAAAACACAAACGTCTGCGAAAAAGTTTTAAGTTGAAAAATGTACAACGTTTCCTGATTCGCTTTCAGTTTGGTTTCCGTCATTCCAAACCCAAAATCCCCAAAACTACAAAAACAAGAAAACCAAAGTAGTTTATTATTGTTATTATATCATTATATTATTATTATTAGTTTATTATTACATTATTATTATTATTATTATGTTTTATTATCATTATTATCATTGTTTGTATTATTATTATTATCATTTATTTTGTTATCATATTGTGTTATATTATTGTTATTAATAATATTATCATTATTGTTATTATTATTATTATCATTATTATTATTGTTGTTATTATTATTGTTATTATAGTTATTATTATTTTTAACCAAACCACAATAGTGAGTGAATTCGCCACCCTCACTGTTATACTGGGGACCTGACTTCAATGCTACAGAGTAAAATACATGTCACGTCCAGTTAGGGGATGTGTTTAGGAACAGATAGGGAGAGGAGTTTATAGGGAGATGTTTAAGAGCAGTTAGGGGAGGAGTTATAGGAGCAGGTAGGGTGGGTTATAAGCAGTTAGGGGAGGAGTTATAGGAGCAGTTAGGGGAGGAATTATAGGGAGCAGTTAGGGGAAGAGTTATAGGAGCAGTTGAGGGGAGGAGTTATAGGGAGCGGTTTAAGGAACAGTTAAGGGAGGAGTTATAGGAGCAGTTAGGGAGGAGTTTATAGGTAGCAGTTTAGGGGAGGAGTTATAGGAGCAGTTAGGGGAGGAGTTATAGGGAGAGGTTATAGGATCAGTTATAGGATCAGTTAGGGGGGAGTTATAGGAGCAGTTAGGGGAGGAGTTATAGGATCAGTTAGGGGAGGAGTTATAGGAGCAGTTGGGGGAGGAGTTATAGGAGCAGTTAGGGGAGGTTATAGGAGCAGTTAGGGAGGAGTTAGAGGGAGAGGTTATAGGATCAGTTAAGGATCAGTTAGGGGGGAGAGTTATAGGACAGTTAGGGGAGGAGTTATAGGATCAGTTAGGGAGGAGTTATCGCGAGCAGTTAGGGAGGTTGTTTATGGAGCAGTTGGCGGAGGAGTTATAGGATCATTAGGGGATTGGCTGCTCTGCACAGGATTATAATGGATGTAGCACAGTTTGCGTCTGTAACTGCCGGCTGTTCCCCTCTTCTCTCGCGCAGTCTGAGGCGGCGATAACCTCCGTGCCGGAAGTCAGCGGCGCGCAGGACGGCCCTCAGATAACCCGTCTCGTACGTCTGACGTAAAAGCAAACTCAGGCAGCATCAACTTGATACCAATCCCCCCAAATATCATAAAACACGGAAACACATTCTACAAAACCCCCCGAAACCTGCACTTCTCCACGGAAACACTTCCAAGCGCCCGTCTCCCCCTCTCCCCACAACCAGGAGGAAGACCACAGCATTCCCTAGCAGCGAATGCCCTTTATTCTCTTCGAATAATAATAAGATGGCTGTTGTTTTATCTCCCCCCCCCCCCCACCAGCCCCCCCCCCCCCCAGCACCCCCCCCAGCACCCCCCCCCCACCCCCCCTGCCACGCCGTGGTTTCTCGGGTAATAGAACCGTTATTTATCTAACAAAGAGTCTGACAAAACGCCCCATTGTAATGCGATAAAGGACACATTTATAATGTGTATCTCTCACCGGCACTTACACCCTAACTCTTATGACAAGCTCATTTCGTCTGCTCTGTCCAGGGAGAGAGAAGGGGGGGGGGAGATAGAGGGTGGAGGGAGAGAGGGGTGGTGAAAGAAAGGGGAGAGAGAGACAGGGAGGGGGAAGAGAGATGTAGAAGAGACTGGATCTTCACATTCCTTCAACATTTTCTCCCCCCCCCCCCCCTCAATTTCCTTCGTTTCTCTCTTTCATGGCTGTTCTCTTTCCTTCCTCCCTGCGGATTTCCCCTCTTTCACTTTGTCTCTTCATTTGTTGCCATTTTCTGTCCTTCAACTTCTCTATTTCATCCTTCCACGTTAAATAACCGTTCAATGCCCCCGAGACCCCACTACCTGTCTCTCCGTTCCCCCCCGAGACCCCACTACCTGTCTCTCCGTGCCCCTCGAGACCCCACTACCTGTATCTCTGTGCGCTCCGAGTCCCCATCTAACCTGTCTCTCCTTCCGTGCCCCCTCGAGACCCCACTACCTGTATCTCTGTGCGCTCCGAGTCCCCACTACCTGCCTCTCCGTGCCCCCCGAGTCCCCACTACCTGCCTCTCCGTGCCCCCCGAGTCCCCACTACCTGCCTCTCCGTGCCCCCCGAGTCCCCACTACCTGCCTCTCCGTGCCCCCCGAGTCCCCACTACCTGCCTCTCCGTGCCCCCCGAGTCCCCACTACCTGCCTCTCCGTGCCCCCCGATTTTTTTTAATATTGAACTCGCGTCTGAAGCAGAAAAGAAGGAGAAAAACTTTCCGAAAAATAATTCCCTTTTCCGGTTGGTTAAAATTCCTGAATTTGCACACGAGAATAGCGAGGTTTGCGACATGTGTTCGAAAATAGCGGTATAAAAAAAAAGACAAATTTTACCCGTTTCAAAATTCCTCCCACCAACCAAAAATAACCGCCAAATTTGCCCATTGCTGGAAAAAATCTAATTTTAAAAAAAAGCGCCCGTCTCACGACCACACAGCACGAACGCGAATAGAAATCTACCGCGGGTTCCGCGGGAAAAATATCCGCCGCGCGACATTACCACCGCAATTAAAAGGACATTCCGGTAATTGGGGGATTTCTTTATTTAGTATTCAAGGAACAATAGTGAAAAATTGACTGCAATAGTGGTACGGCGCGAATGTTGATGGGCACTATTGCAGTGTCATGAATAAGCTGTAATGTGATTGATTTGAAAATGGGATTCTGCTTCCGCTGCGGTGTGAGGGAGCGTGAAATCTGCATTAGGGTTGAAAGCTGAAGCTTCTCAGTGGTTTCTGAAAGGTTAACGTGATTGTTCTGGGAAATAACGCGCGAAATCTGTTTCAACCAAAGCCGTGATATAAAACTTGCAGGGTGAATATAGAAAGATAGAGAAAAGGCAAAAGCGCTCAATGCCAGGCCAATGATGATATAATGCCAGAACCAACATTTATGTATTTTATCCTTGATAAAGAACGCTGTGACGTTTCGAAACGCGTTGGAGGGTCTCGTGACACAAAGTACCCTTTTTACATATTCTGATTTTGGGTCCTTTCCTGCCACCATTCGGTTCGTGCCACCCTCACCAATTTTTTACTCCTCATATAGAAAAGGACGGTAAGAAGATTGGGGGGGGGGGGGGGGGTTGTGGTCAGTGGTAGGGGAAAAGGTTAAAAAAAGCAATGCCATAATGATTTCTGTTCTGGACTAATAAATAATAATTGGGTTTAAATATAGATATTGGGGACAGTATAAAAAGGAATCGACTCTCTCCTCTATAAGTTCAAATCACTATACAGAGGTTTCTGCTCTGAAAAGGGTTAGGAACGGCCTATAAATATAGAGCTGATTATTTTATTTATTAATATAATACATAGAAGAGACGGGGGGAGAGAGAATGCGATAGTGGGACAGAAGGGGGAGGGAGAGAGGAGGGGAGGGGGGGGGAGAAAGAGGGAGAGAAGAAGAGGTGAGAGAGAAGAGGAGGAGATGCAAGAAGAAGAGAGTGGGGTAATAGGAGATGCAGAGAGAGAGAAAAAGATGGGATAGAGACGGGTTGAGAGAGAGAGAGAGAGAGAGGAGAGAGGGGAGAGGGAGGGGAGGGGAGAAGAGAGAGGAAAGATGGAGGGAGAGAGAAGGGGGAGAGAGGGGGTGAGATAGAGGGTGGAGGGAGAGATGGGGTGGTTGAGAAAAGAAAGGGTGAGAGAGAGACAGGGAGGGGGGGAAGAGAGAGTAGAAGAGACTGTGGATCTTCACATTCCTTCAACATTTTTCTCCCCCCCTCTCCCCAATTTCCTTCGTTTATCTTCGTATGTTTGTCTTTCCTTTCCTGCGGATTTCCCCTCTTTCACTTTGTTCTCTCATTTGTTGCCATTTTCTGTCTTCAACATTCTCTATTATCCTTCCACGTTAATAACGTTCAAGCCCCGAGACCCCCAAACCGTCTCTCCGTTCCCCCCGAGACCCCACTACCGTCTCTACGTGCCCCTCGAGACCCCACTACCGTGATCTCTGTGCGCTCCGAGTCCCCACCATGTTTCCGTGCCCCTCGAGACCCCACTACCTGTATCTCTGGTGCGCTCCGAGTCCCCAATACCTGCCTCTCCGTGCCCCCCCGAGTCCCACACACCTGCCTCTGTGCCCCCCGAGTCCCCATACCGCCTCTCCGTGCCCCCGAGTCCCACTACCTGCCTCTCGTAGCCCCCCGAGTCCCAACTACCTATGCCTCTCCGTCCGAAAGTCCCCACTACCTGCCCTCTCGTGCCCCCCAAGACCCCACGACCTGTCTCTCCGTGCCCCACGTAAACACCAACTACACTTCCCGACCCTCTCCGCCGTGCCCCCCGAGACCCCACTACCTGCCGTCTCATGCCCACCCCCCGGACCCCCAATACCTGCCGTTCTGTGCCCCCCGAGACCCCACTACCTTGCCGTTCTGTCGCGCTCCGAGACCCCACTAACTGCCGTTCTGTGCCCCCCGAGACCCCACTACCTGCCGTTCGTGCCCCCCGAGACCCCTACCTGCCGTTCTGTGCCCCCTGAGAACCCCAACAACCTGCGTTCTGTGCACCCCCCCCGAGACCCCACTACCTGCCGTTCTGTGCCCCCGAGGACCCACTACCTGCCGTTCTGTGCCCCCGAGACCCACTACCTGCGGCGTTCTGCCCCCTGAGACCCACAAACCCTGCCGTTTCTGTCACCCCCCCCGAGG
>WSYH01004257.1:8570-44143 GCA_036426205.1 Ascaphus truei
TTAGGACGTGTCTGTCTGCACTGTGTGTGTGTGTGTGACAACGGTCTGTCTGTATGTCATGTGGTGTGGTGTGTGTGTGTGAAACGGGTCTGTTGCATGTGTGTGTGCGCGTGTGTGTGTGACACGGTGTCTGTCTGCACTGTGTGTGTGTGCTGTGTGTGTGACACGGTGTCTGTCTGCTCTGTGTGTGTGTGTGACGGTGTCTGTCTGCACTGTGTGTGTGCGTGTGTGTGTGTGACACGGTGTCTGTCTGCTGTGTGTGTGTGTGACGGTGTCTGTATGACACTGTGTGTGTGTGTGTGACAGGTGTCTGTCTGCACTGTTGTGTGTGTGTGTGGACACGGTGTCTGTCTGCACTGTGTGCGCTGTGGGTGTGGAACGTGTTGTGAATGTGGTGTGAAGTGCGATGTCTGCACGGTGTGTGTTGTGTGATGGTGAGCTGTCTGAGGTGTGTGTGAGGTGTGTGGTGTTGTGTGCTTGGACGGTGCGCCTGTATGAAGGTGTGTGGTGTGTGTGTGTGGTGTGTGTGTGGTGGTGAGCCTGTCTGATGTGTGTGTCGGTGCGCCTGTCTGCACTGTGTGTGTCGGTGCGCCTGTCTGCACGTGTGTGTGTCGGTGCGCCTGTCTGCACTGTGTGTGTCGGTGCGCCTGTCTGCACTGTGTGTGTCGGTGCGCCTGTCTGCCACTGTGTGTGTCGTGAGCATGTTGCACTGTGTGTGTCGGTGCGCTGTCTGCAAACTGTGTGTGTGTGTCGGTGCGCCTGTCTGACACTGTGTGTGTGTGTGACGTGGCGCCTGTCTGCACGTGTGTGTGGTGACGGTGCGCCTGCTTGCAGTGTGTGTGTCTGTGTGGGTGACGGTGCGATGTATGCACAATGGTGTGTGTGTGTGACGGTGCCGTCTGCACGTGTGTGTGTGTGTGACAGGTGAGCTGTCTGCATGTGTGGGTGTGTGTGTGGTGTTGACGGGCGATGTGTTGATGTGTGTGTGTGTGACGCGTGCGAATGTATGCATGTGTGTGTGTGTGGGTGTGGTGGTGTGTGTGTGGGTGTGGTATATGACGGTGAGCCGTCGGAGGTGTGGGTGTGTGTGACGGTTGCGCCTGTCTGCAAATGTGTAGTGTGTGCCGGTGGCTGTCGCAGTGTTGTGTGTGTGTGTGTGTTGTGGTGTTGTGAGCGGTCTGACGGTGTGTGTGTGGGTTGTGTGTGTGTGACGGTGCGCCGTCTTGCAACTGTGTGTGGTGGTGGGTATGGAGGTGAGCCTGTCTGCACGGTGTGTGCGTGTGACGGTGCGCTGTCTGCATGGTGTGTGTGTGTGTGTGTGTGACGGTGCGCCTGTCTGCACTGTGTGTGGTGTGTGTGTGTGACGGTGCGCCTGTCTGCACGGTGTGGTGTGTGTGTGTGTTGTGACGGTGCGCCTGTCTGCACTGTGTGTGTGTGTGTGCGGTGCGCCTGTCTGCACTGTGTGTTGTGTGTGAGACGGTGGGCCTGTCTGCACTGTGTGTGTGTGTATGTGTGACGGGCTGCCTGTCTGCACTGTGTGTGTGTGTGTGTGTGTGTGTGACGGTGCGCTGTCTGCACTGTGTGTGTGTGTGTGTGACGGTGCGCCTGTCTGCAATGTGTGTGTGTGTGTGTGTGACGGTGAGCTGTTGATGTGTGTGTGTGTGTGTGTGACGGTGCGCCTGTCTGCAATGTGTGTGTGTGTGTGTGTGGGTGTGTGTGACGGTGCGCCTGTCTGCAATGTGTGTGTGTGTGTGACGGTGCGCCTGTCTGCACTGTGTGTGTGTGTGTGTGTGACGGTGCGCCTGTCTGCAATGTGTGTGTGACGGTGCGCCTGTCTGCACTGTGTGTGTGTGTGTGTGTGTGTGTGTGTGTGTGTGTTGAGGTGGCTGTAGGCACGTGTGTGTGTGACGGTGCGCCTGTCTGCACTGTGTGTGTGTGTGTGTGTGACGGTGCGCCTGTCTGCAATATGTGTGTGTGTGTGTGTGTTGTGTGTGTGTGTGAAACGGTGCGCCTGTCTGCACGGTTGGTGTGTGTGTCTGTCTGTGTGTCTGTGTGTCTGTGTGTTGTGTGTCTGTGTGTATGTGTGTCTTTGTGTGTCTGTGTGTGTCTGTGTGTGTCTGTGTGTGTCTGTGTGTGTATGTGTGTGTTGTGTGTGTCTGTGTGTGTCTGTGTGTGTGACGGTGCGCCTGTCTGCAATGTGTGTGTGTGTGTCTGGTGTCTGTGTGTGTATGACGGTGCGAGCTGTCTGCACTGTGTGTGTGTGACGGTGGCTGTCTGCAATATGTGTGTGTGTGTGTGTGTGTGTGTATGACGGTGCGCTGTCTGCACGGTTTGTGTGTGTGTGACGGTGCGACTGTCAGCACGTGTTTGTGTGTGTGTGACGGGGTGCGCCTGTCTGCACGGTTTGTGTGTGTGTGACGGTGCGCCTGTCTGCACGGTGTGTGTGGTGTGTATGTGTGTATGACGGTGCGCCTGTCTGCACGGTTTGTGTGGGTGTTGTGTATGTGTGTATGACGGTGCGCCTGTCTGCATGGTTTGTGTGTGTGTGTGTGTGTATGTGTGTGTATGACGGTGCGCCTGTCTGCACGGTTTGTGTGTGTGTGACGGTGCGCCTGTCTGCACGGTGTGTGTGTTGTTGACCCTTTGCTCGCTGGCGCTGCGTTTGGCGTGTTCCTGTATTATTTATGCCATTCATTGTTCAGTCCGTGATCTGATCTCTTTACAAACTTGTGTTAACCCTTTTCATTGCTGGACTGAAGGCTCCGACCACTTATATTTTAAGTAACCCTTTAATTGCTGGAGTAAATCTGATCTGTTTACATATTCAGAATGACCCCATATTGATGACGTAAAGCTTCTATTTTTTTTTTCATTAACCCTTTTTTGTAACTGCAGTAGCGATCTCGATCTCCGTATAGGCCGTCTTCATCCCCTCCTCCCCCCCCCCTGCCCTCCTCCTCCTCCCCCCCTCCCCCCCTCCCCCCTCCTCCTCCCCCCCCCCCCCCTTTCCCAGTGCTGGGATAATTGAGCTCACCCCCCTCCTGCTTTCTGATTAACCCCATCAGTGCTGAAACCGCCCAACACCCAAGAATAGCTCCATCTAAATTCTATCTGCAATCCTCCACCTTTTTATTTGTGTATTTTTTGTCCTGATCTCATGGTTTTTTTTTTGTTTTTTTTTTTAAATAACCCCTTCACTGCTGGAAGGACTGGCCAGACATTGTTTGCATACTAGTGTGTAGGGGAGAGGTTTTGAATGTTTGATATTGATGGCAAATCCTAATCGAACAGAAGAGATGCAGTGTGCTGGGAGAATTAACCACTTGGAGGCTGCAGGGGGATTTGCAGACCAGCGGGAGAGGGGTTAATACCAGGAGCTGCTGGGGTGCACCAAGCCAGGTCCCGGCAGCCCTCGGTCCCCCGGCTGTAAAGGGTTAAACTGTCTAGCTGCCTGTTCCCAGCAGAATGAATCTATTGTTGGGGGTGGGGGTGGGGGTGGGGTGGGTGTCTGTCTCTCTGATAAAGTCTTCATGCCACCAAGTTGCAAATCCTGCAAGATACCCCTTTTTTCTTCTCCTCCCTGTGCACCGACTAAACCAAACGCAAATAAGGCGGATCTTTTCCTAATCTCTGCCCCCCCCCCCCCCCATTATTTAATCCCGCTGCTGGGTGGTTTTGGATCTCTTGCAAAACAAACCCATACGCTCTTGATTCCCGAGTGTGTTTGCATGGGGTTTTTATTTGGCTTTCTCATTAAGGGAACAATATCCCGGCCGACGTGGCACAGGGACTGTGTGTGTGTGTGTGTGTGTGTGTGTGTGTTTGTGTACACACGTTACAGGACACGTCTCCCAGCCACGGAAGGTGGTCTCGGGTGCTACATTGAAACAAGCGGTTATCTAGGTTTGCCAGGGACCCCGATGATTTGGGGGCCCGGCGTGTATCCTGTACGGGGTTGTACAGTCTTGTTGCTGATCTCATCCTGAGGAATGTCCCGGAAGAGCGGGGGAAATATGTTCCGGCGATAAAGCAATCGCAGAACAATCCGCCTTGTCCGCTCCCCAGAATATGTTACATTATCGGAATGATCCGGTTTTCTTGCGGTGCTGAATC
This sequence comes from Ascaphus truei, assembly GCA_036426205.1. Lineage (NCBI taxonomy): Eukaryota > Metazoa > Chordata > Amphibia > Anura > Ascaphidae > Ascaphus > Ascaphus truei. Next base: position 12,684 of record WSYH01004257.1, read on the forward strand.
TGCTCACTTCTGTGTGTGTAAATATTGCGCACGCCTTCCAGTCGCCGGAAATTGACGCTGCCGCTAACTATTAATGCGCGGTGAAGTATTTGCCACGGTCTGATTGGTTGACAGTGGTGCGTTACACTGGCCCGTGAAGCAGAGACTCATCCTTGATTGGTTGCCGGCTAAACCTGTATGACATTGAATCCAGGGGTGCCCAACTTCAGTCCCCAAGCCCCTCCCCTCAACAGGTCTGGTTTTCAGGATCTACCTGCTTCAGCACAGTTGGCTTAATCAGTCCCTGCTTCAACACAGGGACTTCTTTGACTGAGCCTCTGTGCCACCTGTGCTGAAGCTGCAATATCCTGAAAACCTGACCTGTTGGGGGGGCGAAGGACTGGCGTTGAGCACCTCCTGTTTTAATGATCACCATTGGCAAGAACGCCAAAAGCTCCAGTTGTGTGTTGTTTGAAAATAATTTTAGCAGAACGATGAATTGACACTTATGTATTTTGTGACTTAGGTTCCTTCCGCGTGTGCTCCTTTTGCATGTCATTTCCCAGAATCCCTAGCTGTAGTGTAAGCTAAGAGATAATGGGGAAGGGCAAGGTTGCAGACACGTGCCTGTGGTTACACGGGGTCTTTGTTATTTGCGGTGTTCCACGGAAAGAAACCGAATTAACGCGATGATTCCGCCCCCACCCGCTAGGAATCGCGCGTTTAACTTGTATAATGTTATCTTGTCCCCTGAGCTTCGGCCCCAGTCCTCCTTGCTGCAAGCGCGCCTGGCGGCATGGCGACGCGTGCAGAGACTACAGCCGCGATCTGTTGGGGGGGCGGGGCCATGATGGGGGGGGGGGGGGCGCGCGCATGACTGGGCTGATCTGCCCTGCCATTGGCTGCGCGTGGCCAATTTAAATCCAGCTCCAGGGACCCCTTCTTCCCGAGACATTTATAGGAGAAGCTGCTTGGTTACTTCCTGGTTGGGACATGTCCTGCGGCCGCCATATTGCGTGCCCAGGTGGGGCTGCGTTAACTGCATGAGCGACAGAGGCAAGAAGTGGGGCGGAGGGAGAGCCATGAGGGGGGGAATTAAACCTTTTTAATCTCTGCATTACCATGGTAACCTTTACGCTGTGCTTGTCTCTAGGACGAGCTCCATTTTAATCACCCGGACACTTAATACAGTAGTGTGACAGCTTCTATCTCCCAAACAGCGCGTCTGATTTTAATAATACAAAACAAACTTGAAAGGGGAAGAAAAAGAGACGGACGCCCTTAAAGGAAATAAAAATAAAAATATGCAGAAGCGATCACTGTGAGGGGGTGCTGCCTTACCCAAAGGCGCAGTAACGAATTGTACCCCTGAAGGGCACACGTCTGGGAGCCTCCCTTTTCTGTTAAGGTTTACACCAAAGATCTGCTCTGGAAAATGAGACTGGAACTTTTTCAAATCGTCAATTTTTGTAAAAAAAAATAAAAAAAAATTCAGTTTATAACGAGCCAGCGGTTAAATGGTTAATAAGTAGTTGCACTGTCTAGTACCGCCTGCAAACACGCAGATCTACCCTGTAGCATTAAATAGTGCCGCGTCTTCACCTCTAGTTGGTTGTAGCCTGTAAGACGCTGCTTGACCTGCTGACAAAGTTCTTTCTTTTTATTTATCGGACAAGTGCAAAATGTTCTCAGAGTTGTAACGTTCTCCCCCTTTCCCTCCCATCAAGTTATTTGGTGTTCTTCTAACCGGTTACAAAATTGCGGGGTGTTGACAAAATGCCAGTTAGTTCACCGTTTGCTTCTTTCAAGGCTGTTTATTCAGCGCTGGCAACTGGTAAAATGTTTTGCGTGTCACTGTTTGGCTGGCACTCTGCGCTCGGCTGAGCGACTCCGATAAACGTACTTGTGCGTTCTTTACGTATTTGTGACTTACTTTGGGCTGCACTTTTCCTGCGTGGAAATATGTAGATGCCTGAAAACACAGGGACGCTTGACGAGGAAACATTGTCGGCCTTTATTCAAGAAGCAATCCATGCCATCTACTCTTTTTTTTTTTTTTTTTTTTAAATTTTATATATCTATTGTTTTTTTAAATTTAATATATCTATTGTATGTCTTTATTTATATAGCGCCAAAAGTGTACTCAGCGCTTCACAAAGAATACAGTACAGGGAATTATCATACAATAAGTGCAGCAAAAATCAGACAATGGGAAAGGAAATCCCTGCCCCGAAGAGCTTACAATCTAAGAGGTTTGAGGGGAGACTTAGGCCGCGTCCATGTTTAGCGCTTGCGGGCAGAGGCGCGCTTCCGCTCGGCATTGAGCCCCTACAGCCGCAATGAGAGCGGCTTTAGTAAGGGCTCGTCTACGCTTCTGCGCGCTTGCGGAAGCGTAGGTCACGTGAGGGCGAACCAGCTCCGTGACGTCACTGCCCGCCCACCGACACGCCCCCGGACGGCGCGCTGTCTAAGGCCAGGGAAAGCACCCGCTTTCCCTCCGCCTCAGCGCGCCTCCGCACGCCAGCAGTAACCCTGGCCGAGGCCTTAGAGAGACAGCAGGTGGGGGAATAAGTGCTGTAGATGGCTGTGCTTGGCCACAATGGGTGGTATAAGTGACTGTGGGACAATAGCCATGAGTGCAGGCTGTTAGGATGCTTGATTTTGTGGGGCAAGTTTTAAGGTTAGTCGGTGTTAACCTTTTCATTTAACACCATTTACAGGGGAAGAGATGGCAGGGAGGCGTGGGTAAGATCAGGTGTGTATGTCTGGGTTAGGGGAGATCCCCAGCAGCGGGAAGGAGTTGATAGGGTGAATAGAGGATTTGTGTGGGTGTTTTTTATTGAGGGGTAAAGAAGATGGAGATATATGAATAGAGTTGGAGACATGGGGCTGGTAGAAAGAAATGTGTATTTTGAAAAGAAGTGAGGTCAGAGCGAATATAAATAGCAGCAGCATCATGGCGGCCGTAGCTTAGTGCTGAGATGTGTGGTCTGGGAAAGAAAATCCCCACCTTTCCAGCGCAGTCACAGCCAGGATTGAGGGCCCGAGGTGTTCTGTAGTCCCCTTGTTTCACTCCTGTTAAACTCCCTGTTAAACTCGACCATGCCACTTAAAACTGGGCCACTTTGAATCTTGGGCTGCTTTTCTCAGCTAGGGCTGCTCTTAGGCCTCGGCCAGGCTCCCTGCTGGCGTGCTGAGGCGCAGGGAAAGTGGGTGCTTTCCCTGGCCTTGCGGTTGCTTAACACACGCGCTGTCAGGGGGCGGGCGCGTCACTGGCCGGGGGCGGGCCAGTGACGTCACGGAGCTGGTTCACCCTCATTGGGCGAACCGCTCACGTGACCGGCCTGTCGCGCCGGCAAGCGGGGGAATTTTAAATTCCCCATAGACCTGCGCTTGCGGAACCATAGGTGAGCCCCTACTAAAGCCGCTCTAATTGCGGCTGTAGGGGCTCAGTGCTGAGCGCGCTTCCGCCAGCAAGCAAGGAACATGGCCGAGGCCTTATAAAGGCCTAATAAGTCACCTGACAGAATTTATTTCAGCCCAACCACCTTAATTAGCACATGTGAGGCATATTAACACAGATGTTTTTTTCAACAGGGTCTTGTCATGCCTAAGTGTTAGTGTAAGTTACTTTAATTAAGACTAGACTAAAGACTACAACTAAAAATACACATAGCACAGGATTCTGTAGTATTAGATAATACTTATTATATTTATTTAAAAAAAAAATTAAATTCAACTCTTAATGATATATATATATTTTTTTTTAAATATCCTCTGATTTCTATAGCAGGTTTAGCCACCTCCCCAGCAGTGCAAGATCTTTGTAACACTTTCCTGTTTGTGATAATGTGTTGCCAATATTCCCAGCAGTTTGAGCCGCAAGCTGTAACAATAGATGATGTTACCTTAGTAATATAAGGATACATTGTAGCTGCTGAGTAAGGCCGTGATTGTAGTGTCTGTACACGGTGCGAACAAAAGGCCGTAACTCTGAGGCAGGCCATAGGGCGAACCGCTCACGTGATGTCACGGCCACGTGGCTCACAATTACTTCGTAACCGATGTTTCGGGCTTTTTGGCTCGCTCAGTATCTGGTCGATGGTGGTGATCCCTACAATCCAGGTTACGTAATGTCACATAGGGCGTTGTACGCATTGATCAGGCTTATAAGGCTGACTTGGTATGGTGGCAGGTCCTCTCAGGGGTGTATATACTCGTGTGTATGTGGGAGGGTTTTATTTGAGTGTTTATGAACCCTGGGGGAATCCCCCCCCCCCCCCCCATTACAACTGTGGAGAAACGCCGGCTTCCAGGCGTACAGTAGTTAGTTTTGGCGTGAGCTGTGAGAACATTGATCGGAATAATGCGCCATTATTGGAGTTTAAATTGCCGCCTTCCGTTGAAATCTAGCAGTGCTGCGTTTGGTTACTTTTGGTGTAATTTAATCTACGTGCATAAAAAGGCCACTTTTGTAAACGACGCAGCCTACGCGCCTCTGGAGAGTCGCCATTAAACACGTAACGTCTCTTAAAGCGGCAACCCCACCCTTTTTTTTTGTTTAGAGGCTCGGAAGATGAGGTTCCCCGGAGGAGCGCCTCGCTGTTTCCCGCTCTGGGGGTCTTTCCTGTTTCTGAGATACATGTAAAGGTGCCGGGATCGCGTCATCTTTCTATAAATTCTCTGCGTCACGGGATAACGGGGGTGACGTTGCAGCGCCCTTTTGGCCCACGTGGCGCTGTTTCCCCCTGGAGGGGTCTGAATGCCGATACCGTTACCGGTAAGTTATATTGGGAACTGGGTGGTTCCCGGAGCAACAAAACAGAGAGGGTCCCCTTGTTGCCATCCCATCGGAGCGATGGACGCCACGGAAGTGGAGGTGACGCCATTCCGTGTTTAAGCCCTCGGAGGCTCTCCGCGACCCTGTGGTCACTCCCCCAACTCACCATACACCCGCGATCCCCGATCTCTGCTGGCACTTTCGGCACTTGTACAGGTTGGCTGGTTGAATCTCTCTAAGGAAGACCATTACACTGACCAGATGCTTTAGAATATATATATTTGACCTGTTATGTGGGTCTACTCTTTATTTTTATTTTTTAACCCCTTAAGTGGAGAGGGGTTGTAGGAATGCTGTAGGTTGGTGGCACTAGAAGTGAAACTTTCCACTTAAACAACGTATCGCGAAGAACGTTTCCAGACTCCCTGTAGCTGCGCAGTGACTGCAATTTCTGAAAACAACCCTGCGCGTTCTATTTCTGGCCAAGAACAGATCACAACAGGAAGTGGCGCTCACCCCTCCGAACGCAACATGTCTTATCTTCCTGTGCAGAGTGTCGCAGCAAACCGGTAGTCTCTGACTGCTAATTGGGAGCGCGGCTGCAATGTGGGGCGTGCACTATATGGTATTGGAAGTAAAGCCCGTGTAACGGCCTTCCCCAGCGTGGCGGTAACCGTAACTGTGCGCTCGGGATGCCTTGGTGTGTCATTGTCACGTATTAATGTTCCAGATTCCCGACACGCTAAGTACACCGTGCAGGCGCGCGCGTGGCTGCTGCAGAGGCGATCCGTGGCCTGTGGCAAAATGCTATAATGCGAGCGACGGGGAGGCGTGGCCGTGACATCACGTGGGCTGAACTGATGACTATAAACATGGCTGCCGAGATGGGGGTCCCTGTTTTCTGTTGCCCACGAGCCTGGACCGTGCGCCTATTTTTGCTCTTGCCGGCACCACTGAAATTGAGGGATTCCTCCAGTGTTTGGAGGGGGGCGGGGGCTAGGCGGGAGACCCTCAAATATTGAGATTTTGTGGGTCTGGGGATGCAAGTAGCCGTGAGCACAGGGATGATTGTATGGAGATTTGTGCATTTCTCTGACCTCCTTCTTGCAGCTTTTCCTGCTAAGCGGCTATAACAGGCTGATTAAAAAAAAGAAATATGGAAATTTCCACTGCTACTTTTTTCTCTCTCTGACTATTTGACATGACAAAAATTCACTGTTTCTTAAAAATGAGTCATGAGCATATAAATAGCCACACACACACACACAAGCATTGCAGTAAGCGCCAAGCACTCTGCCATGTAACAGATCGGCTGTACGTATTGCTTGATTTGGTATATGGGGTTCGCTTTTCAAATGTAGCACTTGGATGTAATACAGTCACTTCTCCTCCTCGGCCATCTCTCCCCTCCTGACAAACACACCCCAGCGAATCTTATTCCGCAGAGAAAATAAAATCCCCCTCCGGTAAGTCTCGAGCCGCCCGCAATGCACTCATCTGAAAACGGGCTTTCATTTTTCTTGCAATTGTCCGCTTGGGGTTTTGTGATGTAAGAGCGCTGCCCTTTGCAGTGGGTGCTCTCGTTGTGACCTTTTTTTTTTGACAAATCAGATAATCTTCCCTGTGTCTCGGGGCAGCAAAATTAGATTGTAAGCTCTTTGGGGGCAGGGATTTTAATGCCTGCAAAATTCTATGTAGAGCGCTAAGTACATTTGCTGCATTATGTAAGCGTGGATATATGTATATCATTAATGCACTAAAAAAATAAAAATGGCAACTTTTTTATAAGTGGGCCAAGATAACTTTGGCCTAAGTTTCAGGGTTCAACACAATACTGAACCCCGGTGAAGGGCTCAGTATCATGTTGCTTTGATCTCCCCTATATATGTATAGGGGAGAGAGATCAATGTTTTAGGAACACAGTACCGGATAATACCAGCGCGTGCCAGTATCATTAATAGTCCACATTAAAACATTCCCCGCACGAAGCTCCGGAGAGAGGGCAGCGCACAGCCATGCAAGTATCGCCCCATTCTGCGAATGAAAAGATGCAGGTTACCTGTGCGGTGTGCTTTCTCCACTGCTTTAGTCTGGCTAATGTATTACTACTATTTATGTATCTATAGATCCATATCCGATTTTAACTTGTTGCGCACCTGTCATTTAGTTGTAAATATACATGTATAGTGCCAGGCTTTCCATCTTTCGTAACGGGAATGTGCAAAGTGTGGGCATGTACCTTTAATGCGGGGTCTTAGTCGCATGGCACGTATAGAAGAGATGAGTATAACACCTCTGCATGCCACGAGGGAGTTCTGTAAACAGGACAGGGGTGTGTGCGCTGTGCAGATAATTGGGTCAAGTCCCTCCGATGAAAGGATTATTCATACACACTAGTTTTATTTTGCCGCTTTCCCCGCCATGACAAGTGTGTGTGTGTGTGTGTGTGTGTGTGTGTGTGTGTGTCACTCGTTGTGTCTCGATCTCTATGAATTCGGTTGAGACTGAGCTATACTGCTTTATAACCAAGATGTGCGCACAGTGAATTAGAATGCCCTAATTATCCCAGAGTGCACCCAGGTACATAGAGGTGCATAAGGAGGGACAGGAATCCTCAAAATAATATTCCCCCGCGGATTTAGGGCGAGATACCTCCGCAGGTGACCCCTGTTACCATCCCCGACTGTGGAAACAAAATGGAGGTTTACATTTCCCGCGAGAGCCCGCCCGCGTCGGCGGCTTCCTATTGGGCCGTGTGCTGCTTGAGATTTGAAACATCGCCCACCTTTTGGAGATGTCTCAGGGAGCAGGGGGGTCCCCACAGCTGAAATTCATCTCCAAGCACACCCCGCCCTCCCCAAAGCCATGTTATAATAAATACTTGTTAGTTATATACTTGCTGCTTGACATGTTTAATCTGTGTGAACGCGGTGTCACGGCGCCGTTGGCGTTCTTTCTCTCTAGTAAGGACTACCCCTTTAATTCGGCTGTCAGTGTACTCCAGCCGCGCAGGTTTGCTGTCCGACCTTGCTCTTCCTTTATTGTTTTACAAAATCCATGCGTTCCCGGCCGGGACTGACCTTGGGAAAGCGGTTACCATGACAACGCTGCCACAAATGGGGATCGTCCTCGGCGAAAAGAGTATCCCGTTAGAAGATGCTGCGGAAATTAACCAGCCTCCCTCAAACATGCTCTGCATTGCCCCTCCAGCCCCGCAGGGGTTAACGTTCTAGTGGCACATCAGTCCGGGGGGCACCGTTTCACTTATTGTGGGTAAATAAGGGGGGCGCGGACCCTCCCACCTTACACATTTCAGCAAAGGTGGAATATCCCCGAGTGTCAGTGTGTGTCGCAGGTCCCCAAACCTGCTGCATTCACCCCATAATCTCGTGGTTAACCTGCAGGGAAGGACTCTGGGTAGTGACATGCAAATGAGCACCCAGTGATCGGGTCACTTCTAACTTCATGTCCACTTTATGATGTGGATTCCACAAGACTTTACAGTATTTCTCATTTAGTAGAGCAATACAAAAAGCAGAAAATACACCAGTTTGTTATGCTGTCTTCCTGCCATTGAATTTCCTAAGTAACCCCTCCATGCCCGCCTCTCAAAGGGGTGGGATCAGTCTCTCGGACCTGGTCAGGGTGCTGGGTGGGTGCAGGCTGGTCTCCGTCTCTCAGACCTGGTCAGGGTGCTGGGTCGGTGCAGGCTGGGCTCAGTCTCTCAGACCGGGTCAGGGTGCTGGGTGCTGGGTCAGTGCAGGCTGGGCTCAGTCTCTCAGACCTGGTCAGGGTGCTGGGTCAGTGCAGGCTGGGCACAGTCTCAGACCTGGTCAGGGTGCTGGGTGCAGGCTGGGCTCAGTCTCTCAGACCTGGTCAGGATGCTGGGTCAGTGCAGGCTGGGCTCAGTGTCTCATACCTGGTCAGTGCAGGCTGGGTGTGGATATACAGATAGAACAAGGATGGCCACCAGGAACGTTTATTGTACAAACTAGCGCGTTATTCACAGCCGTTTATAAGTCTCTCCATACAAGGACATGCTTCACATTGGGCATATTAACTGGTGGCAAATCATAATGTTACTCTGCGCGTCTCCTGGTAACTCCCACTTTTATTCTGGGGAGGTTCTTATGCTTGTTTCCCTTCGTATTGGTTAGATTATCAATCTCCTGCATAGTGTCAATAATGCTCCATCTCCAGTGGTCCCCTGTTGGGAATACTCTGCTTCCTGGGATCGGTGTCCCCTCACTCTGTGTACGGCATACTGTACCTCGTCCATGCAAGGACCTTCCCGTGAGGCCGATCTGCTTGATGCTCTTCCCGAATTAGAACAATCTTGGGCACGGTTTATCATTAATGTGGGATATAGCCACATGTTGGAGGACCCCCAGAAAGTCACAGCTGGCACCTGTGTAAATTGGAAGGAAATACTTACATACTGCGCAGCTGTGTCTATTTAAAGATGGTGGTACTGTTCATGGAATAAAATCTTGAGTGAGTGACACCGGTTTCAAATCTATTAAGTCTGTTTGTAAACACGGTGAGCTAATCGTGGGTGGGGTTTGACGTCCTTTGGTGCTCGCTTTCGTGTAATATCACGATGTACTGAACAGGAGTTTGCATAGGCCAGGGGTGGCCAACTCCAGGCCTCAAGGGCCGCCAACAGGCCCGGTATAAGGGACATCACTGCTTAAGCATAGGTGGTTCAGTCGACTGAGCTTTCTGTGCTGAAGCAGGGATATCCCAAATACCTGGCCGGTTGGTGGCCCTTGAGGACTGGAGTTGGCCACCCCTAGTGTAGGCGAAGCCCCCTCTTATCTTTATTGTCTCTAACAGGGGAAGGGTGGGCTGCAGTAAACTCTTGAATTACAAGTCTCCTAATCGGGGGCCTGATATACATTCTTCGCTTTCGAATAAAGCAATAATTTGGTGGTTTTAATTCAAATGTGACCATTTATTTTAGGGAGTTTATTACATTAAGTCTAAGATTTTTGTAGACACCACCATTACTATAAAGGACAACCAACTACAGACTTCTGTATACCGCAAACCTACAGACAGAGCCAGCTATTTGAGGGACAACAGCTTCCACCCGACACACACTAAGCATGCAACATCTACAGCCAAACCATACGATACAACCGGATATGCTCCGACACAGCAGACAGAGACAAGCGGATTACAGCCTTGAGATCGGATTTCATAAACCGTGGATCTAACCACAGAATTGTAGACCAGCAAATCCACAAAGCCACCAGAATACCAAGAAGTGATCTCCTTGAATACAGACAGAAAGAGACAAGCGACAGGGTACCTTTGGTGGTCACATATAACCCACACCTAGAAGCCCTACGCAAGATCGCCAGGGAACTACAACCCATCCTCCAGGAAGATACAAGACTGCGACAGGTCTTCCCTGAAACACCCTTATTATCATACAGACAACCCCATAATCTGAAGAAAATGATGGTGAGGAGTAAAGTATTCAACAGCACAACTGAATGCAGGACAAGACCGTGCCAGGACCCAAGATGCAAAACCTGCGCAATGCTCCACACAGCGGACACAATACAAATACCACACAGGAATCGGGAATACAAAATCAGAGGAAGGTTCACCTGTTCCTCCAGCAATGTCGTGTACCTCATCATGTGCATGAAATGCCCAGGGGGCTGCTACTACATAGGTGAGACAGGGCAGGGGCTAAACAAGAGAATTAATCTGCATCACACGCAGAACAAGAGACGGCCCTGTCGGCGAACATTTCTCTGACTCTGGCCATAAGATGAACTATCTGAAGGTGGCCATACTCAAAGGTAATCTTAAAACACCGAAAGAGAGACGGTTGCATGAATACAAATTTATGCAACTGTTCGGGACACTTTGCAGTGGCCTAAACCGAGGCTGCAGCTTCATGGGTCACTACTGACACGAGAACTCTCTTCCCATGAGCGCTAAAGGCCATGTCTATACATACTGCGCTATATGAATGCACACACAGCTGTCTCTTACTTATACATATATACAAAGTAATTATATTCCTATATACCAATAGGGATCACATAGTATCTAAACACTTGCAGTAATGCAACACCCTCTTACATTTCTACACCCTCCCACACACCTTTTTGTAAAGCGCTGTATACACTGTGCGTGCTTTATAAATGTTTATATTTAAACTCTCTCACTCTCACATCACTAACATTCAGGGACCATTTAATACCTTTAACCATAAATTGCATACTGCACAGGGGGGAGGGATAGGCTTCAGTCAGATACATCCCAGGATGCACTGTTTTTAAGTACAACCCTTTCTTGCTTTATCCAATGTAACATCGCCGGAAGAAGAGATCAGTGTATCTCGAAAGCTCGCACAAATAAAAGCATTTCGTTAGTCACAGAACGGTATCGTCCATTCATTTTTCATTATTAAGCTCGGCTAACACGGTACAGAGACGAGCGGTTTTACTTTTTTTATATGTCTCGATAGCAGCACTTTGAACAGATCCTGTACCTACTAAATATTAGCTGCACCAATTATTCCCGTCCACACACAGCTCTGCCTCATCTCCTGCTCCTCGTCTGAAATTCCCGACCTGCAGCTGATTGGAGCAGAATGCAGAATGCAGAATGACTGCATGTTAAGCAGAATCCCGCACGTCGCGCAAGGGAACGCCTTCCCGTCTCCAGGCAGGAATACGCGTTTAACGGCTAATCTGGTCATCAGATATTGTAAATTATCATGTGTTGGGGAAGAGGCTAACTGGGCGTAGCCAGAACAGGCAGTTGGGAATGACATTATAAAGTAAGGAAAGGTGAATGTAGATATATAATTGTTTTCCGTGGCCTTTTGGCCTGACTAAAAGTAAATGCACCTTCTTAGGAACATTTGTTTTACCGTTCAGATTCCGCCCGAGTAAATTCTCTTTCAACTCAAACCGTTCTCCCCGGATACCGCGGTGAATATTGTCTCAAAATGGTTACACGCCATAATCCCGCCAAGACTTCTGCTTGCTCGTCCTTTTAGTGCCGGACCTGCCCTAAACCCAACGCGGCAATCCCGCCCCAAGAAACGGAAAAATAGAAAATATATATATATATCTGCATTGGATTCGCGGGAGCTGACTCGGGGAGCACCCCCTTGTATGCACCCCCTCGTTCCCCCAATTTTATACTTACCGGCGTTCTCCCAGGGCATTTAAATGGACGTCCAATAGGAAGCCGCAATGGATGATGTAGCTGCTTCCTATTGGCCCGTGAGACCCATGAGGTAGGAGAAGCTGCAGAGGCCTTGCGCGGTCCCCCCGGCACGTCATGTAAATGCCTTGGGGGAGAGCGCGGGACCTCCTGTAGCCACCGCGCCCCCCTGGAAATTATCCTGCACCTCTGCCCGGGCACAATGTGGGCGTGATGCGGTCCTCGTGACTCCGCTTCCCAAGCAAATCGTATGAAACAAATACCAGGCGCAAAGTGCGGTTTCCCCAGTAAAACCCCCTTGCAAGTTACACGCACACGCACACGCACACATAAAAGCATTTTGTTAGCCACAGAACGGTATCGTCTATTCGTGTTTGGTTATGAAGCTCGGCTAGCGCGGTACAGTTACCGCTGCGTCGGTTTGTGTGCGTTACAGGTTGTTTATTGCTTGTATAACGACATCATCGGCTTATGGCGGCCTTTCTACTACTAACGTTTTTCTGATCTGGCGCCTTCGCAGAACGAGGGGGAGACCCCGTGGTGCGTCCGGCTTCTTTCCCAAGGGGAGGTGTTGCGGTGACGGTGATGGGGACAGAAGGGGGAGCATCCTTCACTTCTGTTTGTCTGGGGGGGGGGGGGGAGGAATACCACAACCACATGATCACCACACCACTACAGTGCCAGCCGTCTAACGTCACTCAGGGATGGAAAAATCCCATGTGCCTAAAATTCCCCATTGGCGCCTGTGCTCTGCGCATTGATGGCTGACCTGTCAGTCGCCGTTGCCCAGGCAACTGCGCTCCCCAGCAACACACTGGCTGGAACACCCCTTGCGACTAACACAACGCTGGCCCCTAAACATTTGTCTGGCTCCCAAGTACTTCATTAATTTTGTCCACCCCTGAACGGGTTAACACGTCGGGTGCCTGGCAGGATTCGGTCAAAAGGCACGATTAACGGTTTTGCTGCCAGATGGGTTGACAATGCTCTGTTCTGTTTCCCTGCAATGCATTGTGGGCCGGCCTGTGGCTGGGATTGGGAATTTTGTTGTGTAGCCTGGTCTGCTTGCAGCGTGTGGCTTTTCTAAGGCCGCGCACATGGTGGAGGCGTTGCTGTGTGCGCCCGCGCCGCCACCATGAGCGTGGCCTAAGAACGGCCAACACTCTCTCCCTCCTCCACCCCCCCCCTCCCTCCGCCCCCCCCCCACCACCCCTGTTCCTCCCCCCCCCCCCCCGCCGACCCTCTCCCTCCTCCCCACCTGCCTGCAGCTGCAGTGAGACGCATCTTTCAGGATGTCACCTTGGCTCGCGCTCCTCGCAGTTACAGCACGCACAAACCTCTCCGCAGCCAAACACCATGGCTGCTTTCATGCGTTTCCAGTCCCATATCACCGTAAATATGTGGCGATCGCATACAAATTGTGTTTTCTTTATTCCTTTGACATTTTTTTGTGTTCAGTTTGCTGATTTACCCGGGTTAGAGAAGGTGGCGCTGTGCGGCGCTGTGCGGCGCTGGTACTCGGGAATCTGTGGTATTAAGGCCCCCATAAATATGTAACACGGGTATTTTAATTGTACACAAATCAATTAAATAGGCAAAGAGCCGACAAAATACAAAAGAAACGACCGACATAGCAAGACATTGTACGTAGTATAACAGCTGAAGATATCCCTTGTGAGCACATTCACACCCCAGGCAGGTCGGCAGCGCTGCTTTTCACCATTATCTCTAAGGCTGCGCTTATAGTGCAGGCTACTGCGACGCCACCGCGTGACGGTCGCCGTTGTAATAGCGATTCCTGCGTATAGTGCAGGAGACGAGAGGGTGACAGGGGGGGCGTGGCCGTGAGCGGCTCGCTCTCGTTGGCTGAACCTCTCACGTGCTGCTGACGTCACGCGGCGATCGGCAAAAAATATCAAAATCCTTGGACTACCGGCAACCGCTCTGTCGATCTGCAGCGCCGTCGCGGTCACGCCCACTATGGGCACCCGCGACAGACTGCATGTACTTGCTACGGCGCTGCGCTGCCAGCACAATAAGTGCAGTCTGAGCATACAGTGCAGCAAGGGATCCTGGTCATTACCCAGAATTCCTGGCTGCAGTGGAAGCATTGCATGCTAAGCGATGATAGGGAAAGGCGGGGTTGCAGACGCGTGTGAGCACATTGACATGTCTCAGAGGTGGTATTTTTATTTATTGTACGGTGGACGTTTTTTGGCACTTTTACCCACCGTAACTTATATAATAAAGTACTACGACAAACAGAATTGTTACACACAGATATAAACTCGGCATATGTATGTGTCCTTATTTTTACATAGGAACCTAGCTCCTTAGTTAAATGTTAGTAAGCCGGCGATGAACATATTTTCATTTGTTAAGCTACAGTTGATGCAACAATATATATTTTTACGTAAACTAAATGAAAGCAATATTTACCAATTTCCACTAGAATTAACAAAAAATGCAAAAACAACCAGTCATTTAAACCTTGTTCATAATGATTTATTGAAGGTAACACAGCCTTCTGCGCAATTGGTTATTTTCCCTCCGCAAATGGTGTAGAGGCCTAGTCTCTGGGAATTCAACCGGGGGTTCCCCCCCCCCCCTGTGTGTGTGTGTGTGTGTGTGTGTGTGTGTGTGTGTGTGTGTGTGTGTGTGTGTGTGTGTGTGTGTGTGTGTGTGTGTGTGTGTTATATGTGTTATATCAAAGTTGCACAATGTTATAAATTATTTATTCTCACATGTTTTTTTTAAAATTTTTAAATGTTATATAATATACACACGCAGCTTCCCCAGTGACACACAGATCACTTCAAAGTGACACACACAGTTACCCAGTGGGTGAGCTCTGGGGGACCTGCGGGTCTGGGTGTCGGAGGGCTGTGGGTGAGCTCTGGGGACCTGCGTCTGGGTGTCGGAGGGCTGTGGTGACTCTGGGGGACCTTCGGGTCTGGTGTCGGAGGGCGTGGGTGAGCTCTGGGGGACCTGCGGGTCTGGGTGTCGGAGGGCTTGGGTGAGCTCTTGGGGACCTGCGGGTCTGTTGTCGGAGGGCTTGGGGGCTCTGGGGGACCTGCGGGTCTGGGTGTCGGAGGGCTGTGGGTGAGCTCTGGGGGACCTGCGGGTCTGGGTGTCGGAGGGCTTGGGTGAGCTCTGGGGACCTGCGTCTGGGTGTCGGAGGGCTTTGGGTGAGCTCTCTGGGGGACCTTGCGGTCTGGTGTCGGAGGGCTGTGGGTGAGCTCTGGGGGACCTGGGGTCTGGGTGTCGAGGGCTGTGGGGTGAGCTCTAGGGACCTGGCTGGGTCTGGTGTCGGAGGGCTGTGGGTGAGCTCTGGGGGACCTGCGGGTCTGGGTGTCGGAGGGCTGTGGGTGAGCTCTGGGGGACCTGCGGGTCTGGGTGTCGGAGGGCTGTGGGTGAGCTCTGGGGGACCTGCGGGTCTGGGTGTCGGAGGGCTGTGGGTGACGTCTGGGGGACCTGCGGGTCTGGGTGTCGGAGGGCTGTGGGGGGGCTCTGGGGACCTGCGGGTCTGGATGTCGAGGGTGGGTACTCTGGGGGACCTGCGGGTCTGGATGTCGGAGGGCTGTGGGTGAGCTCTGGGGGACTGGGGCTGGGTGTCGGAGGGCTGTGGGTGAGCTCTGGGGGACCTGCGGGTCTGGGTGTCGGAGGGCTGTGGGTGAGCTCTGGGGGACCTGCGGGTCTGGGTGTCGGAGGGCTGTGGGTGAGCTCTGGGGACCTCGGTCTGGATGTCGGAGGGGCTTTGTAAGCTCTGGGGGACCTGCGGGTCTGGATGTCGGGGGCTGTGGTGGCTCTGGGGGACCTGTCGGGTCTGGGTGCGGAGGGCTGCGGGTGAGCTCTGGGGGACCTGCGGGTCTGGGTGTCGGAGGGCTGTGGGTGAGCTCTGGGGACCTCGCGGTTCAGTTAAGATTTGGGGAACTGGTTTTTGAGGTCGGTGTGGTCTGAACCTGGTGAGAAAGATCAGGTTTTCTGTTTTTATATTAGACTTTCTGCACTTGTGGAATACATTGTGCGTGTGTGTGTGTGTATGTGTGTGTGTGTATATATATGTGTGTGTGTTGTGTGTGTGTGTATGTGCGGGTATATGTGTGTGTATGTGCGGGTATATGTGTGTGTGTGTGTGTGGTGGTGTGTGTGTGTGGTGTGTGTGTGTGTTGGTGTGTGTGTGTTGTTTGTGTGTGTGTGTTTTGTGTGTGTTGGTATATTGTGTTTGTTTTTATATATATATATATGTTGTGTTTGTGTGGTTTATCGTTGTGTGTTGGGTTGTCTTTTGTTGTGTTGTTTTTTTATTGTGTGTGTGTGTTCGTCTCTGACGATTGTGTACAGTTGACTACGCCTTAATGATCGCAATATTACTGTATCTGCCTTCTCTCAGGTTATTCTTCCAAGTGCTCTTATCCTCCCTTGTTCAGAGTAGTACGAGGGCGTTATCTAAAGTGAGCGTTTATTACAGCCACTGTACGACACGCTGATTGACACCGTCTGATTCCGTGATAAGCATCACACAACTTGTATAAACAAGATAAGAACCAAAGAGGATTATATCCGTGTTTTTATGATATAGATTAGATAGGTGTGCGCGCGCGTTTACACACAGCCTTGCAATAAGATCGCGGGAATCGGCTAGTGGCGCACACGTCTGCTGCACGTGAGAAAATATCTATATCCCCCCCGCGGGGAGCCTTCATCCAGCATTGGTCCGCCGGGCTGAGGCGTGAATGAATACGTACAGGCCCGCAGACCGCCTTCCTGGGGGCAGCGAAATGGGAGATTGGTGGTCGCAGGCCGGACTCCCGGCGTCTACCCACATTGGGACCCGCGCAGCAGCCCCGTCGACTTGGGTTTAGGGTGGGGGGGTTAACTTTAGTGGTTAGGGTAAAGTGTTTTCAGGGTACGGGGTTAGCGTGGTATTGGGTGTCTTACTCTGCAGCCGAGTGATTAAACGCTGCGGTCACTTGGTCCCTCGATAGCAGTATGGATTATGTAGACCCGGGCCCAGGGTTGTTGAGGAGGGGGAAAAGGAGAGCAGTTGCTGAGGTGAAGGGGGAAGGGGCCGTGTGTGTAAAATCCTGGTTTTGTATATAGGAGACTTGTCTGGCATCTTTCTTTTGCTGCACACAGTAGCTGAGACAGACTGAGACCGCCATTCAGACGCTAGTCTGCAGTTTCCCAGACCCCTTTTTTTTTTTGAAGCATCAGCAGATTTCAAAGCCGTTACTGTTCTGATGATAAAGACCTTCCCAGCCAAATGAACAAGCTTCAGTGTACCGTGGCTGATGCAGAGTACCCACATACAGACACCACACCTCCTCCACATGAACACCACACCCACATACACACACCACACACTGTGAGACCGCCTCACAAGAAACTGCTCTTTTAAAACTTGTTCTCTGTACTTTTGTGCCCTTTGGCGTCCTGAGATACAAAACCCTGAAAAACAAGATTGCGGAGACTGATTAAATAGCCGGCAAGGATTGCAATTGAAAGCCACGTAAGTTTACCAATAGGAGGGAGTTTTAGGGTTGTGACAAACCAGTGGCTGCCGTGGACCATTTCACTTTGGCTGCCCTGTTCTAGACCAGGGGAGGCCAACTCCATCCTCAATGGCCACCAACAGGTCTGGTTGTAAGGATATCCCTGCTTCAGCTCAGGTGGTGTCCATTGACTGAGCCACCTGTGCTGACGAAGGGATATCTTTAAAACCTGACCTGTGGGGGATTTTGAGGACTGGAGGTTGGCCATCCCTGGTCTAGAACATAACCCTTCCTCCATACATTGGGTTCCCGGTCAGTCCCTGGGGATGTTGAGTGCTAGGTGGTCTTTCTCGGCATCGCATTGCATAGAACTGGTCTGGGGGTCTCTTCCGAGGCAAAGAAGCTTTTGGGAGGGTTACGAACGTTACTATAGCAACCCTAGAAAATTAAAGCCCAATTACCGCCATGTACAACTCTGGTACCCAACCTTGTAAACTGGATCCCAGAACACAAATGTTACGGTGACACTGTGTCCCCAATCGGCAGAGTTGTGTGTGACAAGCTGTTCCACACAATGTCCCTGCAGTTTGGTACCACAAAACCAAGCACTATCTTCTCACACGGAGGTGTGATTAAATGCAATTACCTTCAGAGGCAAGTAAAATAGGTCATATCCGCACAAGCTCAGATACTTTGGAGACGCAGTACCCCTCAATGAAGTGGGGGTTGTGTCTTGGTCGGGGGAAGATTGCGATACCTTTTGTGGGTGGGCCCAATGTTTCTTCTAGATGAAATGAGTGTACTGAACTTGCTCACAGTTCACTCCGTGTGGGTGTGTGCTGTTCATGAAAATCCGTGTGTTTTTATAGTGGCTGGTTCCCGTGGGAGCCAATCGGTGAGAGACCACTCATCATCTGCAAAGGTCTCATCATTGGCTAGCTGGCCAATCGGCCAGTTGGGCCCAGGCAATTGGTAACAATGGCGCCCGAACAAGGCAGAATAAGTTTTGGCGGTTTTGCTCTGTGGAAACCTGTAGTGAACGGTACTGAGCGTGGAGTTTGCACAAATAGGGTGGCAGCATCGTGGCTCCTAGCGTGGATCTGCCCGAGATGCCACAGATTTTATAACGCGGACACGTAGGGCTACCAAATCGTTATTTGTGACCTTGCTGTCGTAGCTCGTTTGCGAGATTTCTAATGGGTTTGTCATACCGGTTTAATGGACCAACCAGCGTTCTTCATGCGTGTAATTACCATGCGTAGGGGTTAAAAATCTCACGGTCTCTGGGGTATAACTCTGAGATGTTTTGCAGCGAAACTCCTTAAATGAATCCCTTTTTATTGTGTATGTAATTTATGTGTGTGTGTTATATGTATGTGTATATGTATGTGTGTATATGTATATGTATGTGTGTATATGTATATGCAGTGGTTGACAAATCACCAAAAAATCTACTCGCCACACAAAAAAATCTACTCGCCACCTAGTACCAAACGTTGTGCTGCTTGGGCCAATATTTACTCGCCCGGGGGTTAAATCCACTCGCCCGGGGCGAGCAAATGTATAGGTTTGTCGAACACTGTGTATATGTATGTGTGTATATATATGTGTATATGTATATGTGTATGTGTGTATATGTATGTATTTAACAGTTTTTGCTGCTGATTAACCCTTTTACCGCAGTAAAGAGAAAGATAGTGGTTGTTTCGCTGGCGGTGGCGCTCCTCTGTGCGGCAGGGAATGGGTTAATGTTAAGCAGGCAGAGGCGCTCCCTGTGCGTGCGGCAGTGAATGGGTTTATGTTACGCTGGCGGCGGCGGCGCTCTCTGTGCGTGCGGCAGTGAATGAGTTAATGTTACGCTGGCGGTGGCGCTCTCTGCGGCAGGGAGTGGGTTAATGTTATGCTGGCGGCGCTCTCTGTGTGCGGCAGTGAATGTGTTAATGTTACGCTGGCGGCGGCGCTCTCTGTGCGGCAGAGTATGGGTTAATGTTATGCTGGCGGCGGCGCTCTCAGTGCGCGCGGCAGTGAATGGGTTAATGTTATGATGGCGGCGGCGCTTTCTGTGCGTGCGGCAGTGAATGGGTTATGTTACTCTGGCAGCGGCGCTCTCTGCGCGGCAGTGAATGGGTTAATGTTACGCTGGCGGCGGCGCTCTCTGTGCGTGCGGCAGTGAATGGGTTAATGTTACTCTGGCAGCGGCGCTCTCTGCGCGGCAGGGAATGGGTTAATGTTACGCTGGCGGCGGCACTCTCTGTGCGTGCGGCAGTGAATGGGTTAATGTTACGCTGGCGGCGGCGCTCTCTGTGCGTGCGGCAGTGAATGGGTTACTGTTATGCTGGCGGCATCGCTCTCTGTGCGGGAGAGAATGGGTTAATGTTACGCTGGAAGCATCGCGCTCTGCGCGGCAGGGAATGGGTTAATGTTATGCTGGTGGCGCGCTCTGCGCGCGGCAGGGAATGGGTTAATGTTACACTGGTGGCGGCGCTCTGTGCGGCAGTGAATGGGTTAATGTTACGCTGGCGGCGGTGCTCTCTGTGCGGCAGGGAATGGGTTAATGTTACGCTGGCGGCGGCGCTCTGTGCAGCAGGGAATGGGTTAATGTTACGCTGGCGGCGGTGCTCTCTGTGCGGCAGGGAATGGGTTAATGTTACGCTGCTGCTGATTGGCTGCTGAGAGGTGAAATTAAAGCCACAGTAAACTTCTGACCCTGAAACATTTACTTGGGATCCGCCTGTTACTGGGGAGGCGTGTGTGTGTGTGTGCGTGTGCGTGTCTCTCTGTGTGTGTGTGTGTCTCTGTGTGTGTGTGTGTGTGTGCGTGTGCGTGTCTCTCTGTGTGTGTGTGTCTCTGTGTGTGTGTGTGTGTGTGTGTGTGTGTTGTGCGTGTCTCCTGTGTGTGTGTGTCTCTCTGTGTGTGTCGTGTCTCTTCTGTTTGCGTGTCTTCTGTGTGTGTTTGCGTGTCTCTCTGTGTGTGTGTGTCTCTGTGTGTGTGTGTGTGCGTGTGCGTGTCTCTCTGTGTGTGCGTGTCTCTGTGGTGTGTGTTGTTGTGTGTGTGCGTGTTGCGTGTCTCTCTGGTGTGTGTGTGTGTGTGTCGTGTCGTGTGCGGGTCTCTCTGTGTGTGTGAGTGTGTCTCTCTGTGTGTGTTTGTGTGTGTGTGTGCGTGTGCGTGTCTCTCTCTGTGTGTGTGTGTGTGTGGTGTGTGTGTCTCTCTGTGTGTGTGTGTGTGTGCGTGTGCGTGTCTCTCTCTGTGTGTGTGTGTGTGTGTATGTTTCTCTGTGTGTGTGTGTGTGTGTGTCTTATCTGTGTATGTGTCTGTGTGTGTGTGTGTGTGTGTGTGTCTCTCTCTGTGTGTGTGTCTCTCTCTGTGTGTGTGTGTGTCTCTCTTAGACTGTCACTCCTATATATGTTTTGTCGTCGCTGTGTTTCTCCTCTCTTCTGGCGACTGTCTCGCGCTCCGCGCTCTCTCTCCTCTCGCTCTGTGGCTCCCTCGCTCTCTCTCTCTGTGGCTCCCCTCGCTCTCTGTGGCTCCCTCGCACTCTCTGTGGCTCCCTCGCACTCTTGCTCTCTGTGGCTCCCTCGCACTCTCTGTGGCTCCCTCGCACTCTCTGTGGCTCCCTCGCACTCTCTCGCTCTCTGTGGCTCCCTCGTGCTCTCTGTGGCTCCCTCGCACTCTCTGTGGCTCCCTCGCACTCTCTCGCTCTCTGTGGCTCCCTCGCGCTCTCTGTGGCTCCCTCGCGCTCCCTCGCTCTCTGTGGCTCCCTCGCGCTCTCTGTGGCTCCCTCGCGCTCTCTGTGGCTCCCTCATGCTCTCTGTGGCTCCCTCGCGCTCTCTGTGGCTCCCTCATGCTCCTGTGCTCCTCGGCTCTCTGTGGCTCCTCGGCTCTCGGTGCTCCCTCGCACTCTCTGTGGCTCCCTCGCGCTCTCGCCCTGTGGCTCCCTCGCGCTCTCTGTGGCTCCCTCGCGCTCTCTGTGGCTCCCTCGCACTCTCTCGCTCTCTGTGGCTCCCTCGCGCTCTCTGTGGCTCCCTCGCACTCTCTGTGGCTCCCTCGCGCTCCCTCGCTCTCGGGCTCCCTCTGCCTCTTGTGCTCCCTCGCGCTCCTCTGTGCTCCCTCCTCTCTCGTTGCTCCCTGCACGCTCTCTTGTGGCTCCTCGCCTCTGCTTTGGCTCCCTCGCGCTCTCTGTGGCTCCCTCCATCTGCGCTCTCCTCTTCTTCCGCTCTGTGGCTCCCTCGCGCTCTCTGTGGCTCCCTTGCGCTCTCTGTGGCTCCCTCGCGCTCTCTCGCTCTCTGTGGCTCCCTCGCGCTCCCTCGCTCTCTGTGGCCCCCTCGCGCTCTCTGTGGCCCCCTCGCGCTCTCTGTGCCCTCGCTCTTCGGCTCCCTCGTGCTCTCTCTCGCTCTTTTGGCTCCCTCGCGCTCTCTCCGCTCTTGTGGTCCCTCATCTCTCTCTTGTCTCCTCGTCTCTCTTCTTCCTTTTCTCCCTTCTGGCCCTATCATCACTCTGGGCTGGCTTCCTCTGCGGTGATCTGTGTGTACTCCCGGAGTCTCTCGTGCTCCTTTCTGTCCTGCTTCTCGCTCTCTGTGATCCGCCGCTTCTTTGATTCCCCTCCCTACGAGCCCTCGCGTTCTGCTCTGGCTCCCCGCTCTCTGTGGACCTGCTTGGCCGCTCGCGCTCTCTGTGGCTCCCGCGCTCTTGTGCGCTCTGTTCGAGTCTCTCTCTGTTGGCTCCCTGTGGCGCCATGCTCGCTCTGTTGGTCTCGTGGCCTCTCCGCTTTAAAATAAATACAATAAAAGATAATTCCATGTAGTGGTTTGTTGGCTGTGACAAGTGCCTTGTTTGTCACCACCGCCCCCCACGTTGTGCGCCTGTGCTCCTCCCCCTCCCCCCCGCAGGTGCGCCGTGTCTCCTCCTCCGCTCCCCCCGCGTGTGCGTTGTCGATGATGTTTGTTTTACCACAACGGAAGTATTTACCCAGCAATGCCGGCAACTTTTTTTGACCCCCTTGGTTTGAATTTGTAATAAAATAAAACGCGCAGCTGGGGGCGCGATTGTAAAATCTGCGGTTCTGCTGTGGTTTCCGCTGTTATAGAGCGAGCGACCGCGGGCGGTCCTAGTATGCAATTCCCCGAGGCTCGGTAGAAGTGCGCCCGGGTTTTATTGTTAGCGTAGTAGAAGTGCGGTCCCCGCGGTTGGTAGAAGTGCGGGCCCCGCGGATGGGAGATAGAATGGCGGCCCCGCGGTGAATTTGACGTCGCCGCGCCCTAAACCGCGGTTCGAGTCCGGCCGCTGTAGTAAAGTTGCGGCCGCCGCGGGATGAGAAGTGCGCGGCGTAGGCGCCCCGCGGTTAGAAGTGGTATCGGGCGCCCAAGCGGTTAGAAGTCGGGCCCCTCCGGTAATTAGAAGTGCGGCCCCGCGGTAGAAGTGCGGCCCCGCGGTTGAAAGTGCTTCCGCCTTTGAATGTCGGCGCGGTTGAAGGGGCGGCCCCGCGTTGAGGTGCGCCCCAGCGGTTGAAGTTGCTCCCCGCGGTTGAAGTGCTGCCCCGCGTTGAAGTGGCGGCCCCGCGGTTGAAGTGCGGCCCCGCGGTTGAAGTGCGGCCCCGCGGTTGAAGTGCGGCCCCGCGGTAGATCTGCGGCCCCGCGGTAGAAGTGCGGCCCCGCGGTAGAAGTGCGGCCCCGCGGTAGATCTGCGGTTCCGCTGTAGATCTGCGGCACCGCGGTAGATCTGCGGCTCCGCTGTAGATCTGCGGTTCCGCTGTAGATCTGCGGTTCCGCTGTAGATCTGCGGTTCCGCTGTAGATCTGCGGTTCCGCTGTAGATCTGCGGTTCTGCTGTAGATCTGCGGTTCTGCTGTAGATCTGCGGTTCTGCTGTAGATCTGCGGTTCTGCTGTAGATCTGCGGTTCTGCGCGCTGTTAATGTGGACAAGCTGCACAATACTTGTTTTTTTAAACATAAAAAGAGCGTCTTAAAGAGCCATTATTTTTTCTGTAAAGATCTAATAAAATGGTGAAATATAACCTATAAATGACGTTTAGATCTTGAATCTTCCCTGCGCGGCCTTTACACGCACACGCGTGTATATGTACGACACCTGATTAGGGCCTGCATTCCTTCTGCTGGTATTTCTCTCGGACCTGTCCGAATGCGTCCGCACAATCGCTTCTCCCCCTTCCCTGTCTTGTGCGCTGGGTACAAACCTTGTGAGCACCGGAGCTGCTGTTCGAGCCGCTTCTGTCGGGACCAAGCTACGCGCTCCCTGGATCGCCGCCAGGCGCGTCAAATGAACAATGACGATAATATGATAAATGGCAGTTTCCCTGCCCTCTCGCGTCGCCCGGCCCCCGAACCAACAGAATAAAGACCCCACCATGATGATCCCCTCTTGTCTCGCTGCTTCCCCCTCTGTTCCCACGAAGCTGCCATTAAACCTTCTTTTATATATATATTTTTTTAATGTTTATTTATCAAGTTTTGTTTTTTTGGGGGGTGTGGGGGGGAGGTGAGAGAGGGGGGTACACTCCAAAATCCCATTGGAAAAGCTAGAACGTCCGACAATAGAAAGGTTCTATACTATTTGCACTCCCGGCATTGATACAAATCTATCCATGATAATAATAACACGGGAAATCTCTCGTATTTGTACTTTGCTTAATGCTTTTGGGTTTGTAGTTTTTATTTCTACCTTCGTCGTTTTCCTGCCATTTCTCCTTTTTTAAGGTCCCCTGTTTTAGTGATGGGGGATGAGGAGGGCGGGTTATCGCCTTGGAAGTGCGGCACTGTGCCTTATATTCACACCAGAGCTGCTTGACCCGTATTCAGAAGGCGTTGTAAATATGGCCTGTATCATCGAAACGACGCCTTCTGCCAGAAGTCCCATTCCAGCGTTGGAAGACCGCCTCACCGCCTACTGAAGTTAATAGGTTGTAAGATGTCTACTAGTGACTATGTGCACCGTAGTCTCTCATTGAGGCTAAGGCGTGTAGTATAGTGCGCGTGCGTCAGTTATAATTGGCTGTGTTAGCCAGACGTTTCTATACTAGGGAAGCGCGCACGCACGGTAGCGAGCGGTGGCGCGGCACACCAGGGAAATTACAATAAAATTGTATTTTCGCGCTGCTGCCACGCCGCGAACCAATCACAGCGCGGCCTAACGCCGTGACGTCAGTCACGCCCCCTAACTGCGCGCGTCACCGCTTGCACCCTAACAACTAAACGCGCACACCACGTGCATGCGCAACGCCGGGCGCGCGCACCAGAGCCTACTATATAACAAGCCTTAGAAGCGCACAATAAGAGTTTTTAGCCCACCACGAGGCTGTGGGCGCCTTACCAAGCGTAGGAAAGACCACGGATGCAGAAAACCGCGTGGGTGATGGGGGCGGTGGATCACCGCTCCTTCCCGAAGTTGCGCCCCACAATGCCTTGCATCTCTCCTCCGCCACCCCGCCCCCCCCTCATTACTATGTTCCGCACCCCCATGTCCGTGTCGTCTCCCATGCTGCACCCCGTCTCCGGAATGGTCTCCCACTCGCCGTGGGACTCTTCCTTACCAGGCACGCTTTGGTAAGATCCCTTGAGTTCTTCCCGGAGGCCTATCCTGACTCGCTTTCACTTGTACGGTGGAACCGTTTACCCAAAGTCTCCGTGGCGTCTCCGTGGCGTCTCCGTCTCTTAAGCTTATCTGCACAGGGACGTCCTTCCTCTGGTCAGTTTGTATTAACGTAATCTCTTTTCTTTATATACTCTTCCACGTTGTACCGCGCTGTGCGATGTGTGGGCGCCATGCTACTAAAACCAGAATAATTGATTGCTCTGCCACTAATGGGGGTTTTCTGCACTCTTGGTCTTACCTGCGCTCTTTAGGGCAATCCCACGGCACCCCCTCCCCCCCCCCATGGTTATTTTCATCCCATATGAATGGATTTTTGTAACCCAGATTGTATTATGATGCTGATTGACAAATATATATATATATATACCGTATTTCCTCGATTCTAAGACGCACCATTGATCTAATAAAAAAAATTTGGGGAAAAAAAACAAACATATTGATATATATATACTGGTATACACGCGCGCACGCACGCACACCTTCTGTATTCTATACAGTGTTGTGCATATAAAAATTCAGATATATTTGTGTTAAATATCTGTGACTCTCAGTCTCTCGCCCTCTGATATTCCTGCTCTCGCCCACACGGTGAGGTGGTTGCCCGGTCGGTCTCGTAGACCCCTGGGGGTTGTTGCTGGGCGCTGTGCGTTGTCTGACACCGGGCCGACGGGGTCCTCTCCCATGCTGGGCTCGGGGTGCACGCACGGGCTGGTTCTGCTGGGGGGGGGGAGGTTGAGAGGAGAATGTGACACACCACGGGCGCGACCCGCCGGCCACCGCGAAGAAAGCAGCCAGGGGATTGGACGGGACAGCGGGGTGGGAGCTCGGCGGGTCAGCCAATGAAAATGCGAGACGGGGAAAGCGCGTCCAACCAAAGCGCAGGGAGCAACGCGGCAGCAGCGCAGCCAACCAGGATTCGGTACAGGAGACCGTTACAAATACCAGTTTCTCTAGTACATCGATTCTAAGACGCATCCCGATTTCAGACATGTTAAGATGTGAAAAACGGTGCATCTTAGAATAGAGGAAATATGTGTTTTTTTTAAATCTGTAAACTTTCTGCCGTTTTCCTTTCACCCCGAAGAGGGGATATTGTCTATCTTTGCTCAATAAAGTGATGAGGTTTACTCACGCCCTCTGTATATCAGATAACCAAATAGAAAGACGAGGCATTAGGGGCGGGGTGGGGGGGGGGGGGTTACGGCCCACCATTCACGTCGTCGTAACGTCCGAACGATATCTTGGCTTTAAACGCGTAAGTGGCACGGCAGCGTTAGCACCCAGTTCCCCAGCATGCATTAGCTGTCCCGGGACTAAGGTTCAGGATCCGAGGCACCACGGCTTACCTCCTCACTTCTAGAGAGGCCCAGAATAGCAGAAACCGGCGCTGGCTTTCTCTTTAAATGTAAATTAATTCCAGATGCAACATTTAAAAAAAAAAAAAAAAAAGTTATTGGCAGCATCTGGAAAATGACATTTATTCTGGGCAACTGAACAAAAAGAAGAATTCAGGGGACGTGTCGTATAACCACATACCCGACCCTTTCATTGGGACTAAAAGCCCCTATTTGCCTAAAATATGGAGTTTTTGTATTGGGTTTGTGGAAAGTAGGAATTGCTGACATTAATGTACTGTATACCAGAGGGTAACAACTATATACAAATATATTCAGGGTCACCACAAGGAGCTTTCAAAAGAGCTATTCATCCCACGGGGCAGTGCAAAGGACTCGGGGGCATCCCCTAAGGTTGGAGGAAAGGAGGTTTCACCAGCAACAAAGGAAAGGGTTCTTTACAGTAAGGGCAGTTACAGTGTGGGATTCATTACCCATGGAGACTGTGATGGCAGATACAATAGATCTGTTCAAAAAAAAGTTGGACACCTTTTTAGAAAGGAAAGATATACAGCAGGGGTGCGCAAAGTGGGGTCAGCGCAAGATTTTTCAGGGGGGGTTCACAGCGGTTTCAGAGGCCCCGCTCTCTTCCCCAGGGCATTTAAATTAGAGGCCGGGTGATCACGCGAGGCCTCTGCAATGTCTCCTTCCTTGTCTTCGGCGTCAAATGACGCCGCGGGGGTCACTTGGCAACGTGACGTCAACGTGACCCCACGGCGTTATTTGACGCAGAAGACAAGGAAGGACGGGGGGGGCGAGCTGGTAAGGCGAGCAGGCAGGGGTGCGCAGGGGGAAATGTTTGCGCACCCCTGGTATACAGGGATATCCCAAATAAGTAAACGTGGGAAGGACGGTGGTTCGGGGAGTAATCTGATTGCCGATATTTGGAGTCGGGAAGGAATTTTTAGAGAGACACAATCTCGATCACTTCTATCCTGGCTCAAAAAAAGTGCTACATCGCGGTGTCTCTTATATACAGGGGTGCTCAGTGTCTCTATATACCTCCCCTGGGTGCTGGTGTGCGGGCTGGCTGGGTGTGTATGCTAGAAGGTGGTAATGAAGGGCGCCAGGATCTTTATTGGTACAAGCAAGAGCTTTATTCATTTGATTTAGGTTCCACATATAAGGACATCTTCTCTTTAGATGATGAGTGGCAAATGATACAGTTGCATTAGGTATTCTTCCCTGGAAGCTCTCAGCATTGTCCTGGGGAGGTTCTGGTTTTGGTACCCTTGGCTCTGGATCTGCCTGGTATTCGCTGTCCCTGCGTTTGGCTTTTCCTCCTTCCCACCAGAGATACTTCCATCGTCAGGGATACATATGGCGTCACTCTGAGGAGTACCCTCCTTATCCCAAAGCATCAGAAGGGGCTCACAGTTAGACCCGGTCAGTATGAGCCCATCCCGCCGGGCTCCGGATCCCTTTATGTTAAAGTACCATACATTCCCCTCCTTCAGGGCAGACAAATAACCTCGGACCATTGCGATCGGCAATGGCTAGAAGGGGCACGTTCCCCAGATATAAAATAATAAAGGTGACCAGACATCCTTAAACATACACACATAAACATGACACAGTATATACAGTGAGATCCCACCTCTGTGTCTCCTCCAGGGACCTGGCTTCACTATGTATACCTACTAGTGACAGACTAGACACCTTCTAGAAGATGGGCGTGGCTAGGTTTCTGCCTGGTAACTCTGTAACATGTGATGAGAGGGGCGTTATATTTTCTAAGCCCATAGTGTTAACCCTTCAAGGCCCATTAACCTTTTAAGTGAAAATAGTCATCACAAAGTGGGGAGCTCTCTCTCACATGCGGGGGAGGGGGGAGAGCAAATACTCTGAATATGCCCGACTTGTTTAACTTGTGGAAGGGTAGGAGTTTGTGTGTACCGTTGCTGACATGGTGGCCAACTCCCCTCCCCCCCTTTCTAAAGCTCTGGCTCCTAAAAAGTCAGACTGGCTCCTTTTTTTGGATCAGGCCCGATCCTTGGATGGAACGCAGCTTTAAAACGGCAATACAGGTTTCATGTTTTAGTTACTGGATTGAAGCAGGGGGTCTCCGGAGCTGAACTGCATTAATTTCAGCTCCGGGGACCCCCTGCTTCCTGAGATACAGACGTCCATAGGGGTGCCGGTATCCGTGCAGCCAGGGAACGGTGTGCCTAACATAATGGCGGCGTTTAAAAATCCCACGAGCCAATAGAAGGCCGTGACGTCATCCGGTGCGAGTTCCTATTAGCTATCGTGACCGGGGGCTTTAAACTGAGGACAGATAGCGGCACCCCCTGCGGTGGTAAGTATCTGTAGGAAGCCTGTTTCGCTGCTTTAAGTATCGCAGAAAGTTGCCGGGAACGGGCGATTATTGTCACCCTCCTGGAAGCAGAGTACTGAGATTAAAATAACGCAGAGTCATTTTATAGGTCTTAACTTGTAAACCGAGCGCTGCAGCTTCCATGCCTTCCATCACCGAGCTGTTACCCTGGGATAAAGGAATCATGCTGTCACTGTGGAGTATTTAATCCATTTATCTGTCATAATAAGCAGGCCGGTATTGTCGTGCTTAGGGTGTGAGTGCCACGGTATGCAAGTCATGACTCCTTCCACAGGACTACACTGTCACGCTTAGCAGGAGGTTCTAGCTACAGGTCTCTGTGCCATCCACATGCTCAGATTCAATTTAACTCGTGCTAGGACAGTGGTTTGCAATGTTATCTTAGTTAAGGAACCCTAAAAAAATATTGTGAAATTCTGGGGAACCCCAAGATCAGATGCATTGTAAGAAACCCCAACCCTCTCTGATAGTGTCTGAGATCAGATGCATTGTAAGGAACCCCAACCCTCTCTAATAGTGTGTCCGAGATCAGATGCATTGTAAGGAACCCCGACCCTCTCTAATAGCGCGTCTGAGACCAGATGCATTGTAAGGAACCCCAACCCTCTCTAATAGCGCGTCTGAGACCAGATGCATTGTAAGGAACCCCAACCCTCTCTAATAGCTCGTCTGAGACCAGATGCATTGTAAGGAACCCCAACCCTCTCTAATAGCGCGTCTGAGACCAGATGTATTGTACGGAACCCCAACCCTCTCTAATAGCGCGTCTGAGACCAGATGCATTGTAAGGAACCCCAACCCTCTCTAATAGCATGTCTGAGATTAGATATAAGGAACCCCAACCCTCTCTAAACGCGTCTGAGACCAGATGCTTGTAAGGACCCCAACCTTCTCTAATAGCGCATCTGAGACAGATGCATTGTAAGGAACCCCAACCCTCTCTAATAACGCTGGATCAGACACATGTAAGGAACCCCAACCTCTCTAATAGCGCGTCTGCGATCAGCACATTGTAAGAACCACCCGCCCTCTCTAATAGCGCGTCTGAGATCAGACACATTGGTAAGGAACCAACCCTCTCTAATAGCGCGTCTGCGATCAGACACATTGTAAGGAACCCGACCCTCTCTATAGCGCGTCTGCGATCAGACACATGTAAGGAACCTCATATCATATTGTTATGATAACAATACAGGGTTACATTAAATGACAGGTTATACATTATATAAAACAATGCATGAACAGTTTTACATATTTAGTCTTTTAGGCTATGACCGTTATAGAACAGATTAAAATGTGAGACCGCTTTATTTTAAGAAGCTATATCCTGGTGTGCGGATAGGTCTGTGGGATCCAGTTTGAGTGCCATCTTGGTGCAACAATGTCTTTTCACTTCTCTCTCGGGGGCGTACTCTCTCTCTTTTACGTGTCGGGTATACATATAGGCACTATTTTCGTGTAGCGGGTATAACGTATTGGACACTATTTTCGTGTTCGGGTATGTCGTATATGGACACTATTTTCGTGTGCGGGTATACGTATATGGACCACTATTTTCTTGGGCGGTATACGTATATGACACTTTTCGTAGGGGGAATACGTACGTATATGGACACTCTTTTCTTGGGCGGGTATGTACGTATGTATGGGACACTATTTTCGTTGTGCGGGTATCGTATATGGACACTATTTTGTGGTTCGGTATACGTATATGGACACTATTTTCGGGTGCGGGTATGCGTATATGGACACTATTTCTTGGGCGGGTATACGTATATGACACTATTTTCTCGTGCGGGTATACGTATATGGACCACTATTTACGTGTGCGGGTTACGTATATGGACCACTATTTCGTGTGCGGTTATACGTATATGGACACTTTTCTTTGGGCGGGTATGTATATGGACACTATTTACGTGTGCGGGTATACGTATATGGACCTCTTTCTTGGACGGGTTATACGTATATATACACTATTTTCCTCGTGCGGGTATGTATACTGGACACTATTACTGTGCAGTTCTATATATGGGACACTATTTACGTTTAGCGTTTTATACGTATATGGACACTATTTATTCGTGTCGGTATACGTTATGGACACTATTTTCGTGGTCGGTTATACGATATGGACACTTTTATGTTTGTGGGTATACGTAATATGGACACTATTTTCTCGTGTTCGGTATAACGTATATGGACACTATTTTCGGGTGCGGGTATACGTCTATGGACACTATTTTCATGTGGCGGGTTATACGATATGGACACTTTCTTGGGCGGGGTATGCAATAATTGCGACTCTATTTTCGTGTGCGGTTATACGATATGGACACTCTTTTCGTGTGCGGGTATATGTATTGGACACTATTTTCGGATGTGCGGAGTAACGTATATGGACACTATTTACGTGTGCGGTTATACGTATAGGACAAACTATTTCGTGTGCGGTATACGTATAGGACATATTTTACTGTGAGGGTAATTACTTATGGACACTAATTTTCTGTGTGGCGTGTATACGTATATGGACACCTACTTTACGTGTTGCAGGTTACAGCTATTGACACTTTTTCGTTTGTGCCTTTATAACTATAGGAACACTATTTACCGGGTGCGGGTATAGTATATGACAC
The DNA here is from genome assembly GCA_036426205.1 of Ascaphus truei. Classification (NCBI taxonomy): domain Eukaryota; kingdom Metazoa; phylum Chordata; class Amphibia; order Anura; family Ascaphidae; genus Ascaphus; species Ascaphus truei. The sequence continues at coordinate 44,110 of WSYH01004257.1, forward strand.
ACGTATTTTCGTAGTGGCGGGTATACGATAATAC